>PHNY01245039.1:0-10273 GCA_003724115.2 Anethum foeniculum
CTATATACGTATTTTTATATTTAATTTATACTAATGGTAATTTGTAAAACTTATCGAATTCGAATAAAGTTGCCGGTCTAGTTTGGGTTCGAAAAAAGTTGGCTCGGTCTGGTTTGGGCCCAGAAAAAAGCCCGGCCCGGCCCGGTTTGGGCCCGAAAATAAGCCCGACGCGGCCCGCCTCGAGGGCCTAAAAAGGCCTAGGTATTTTCCGAAAGCCCGGCCCGGCCCGGCCCGGCCCGGCCCAGTCAAAGTCAAAGCCCGGCCCTTGACCAAAAAGCCCTGGCTTTTCAGGCCCGGTCAAAACCCGGCTCGCCGGGCCTTTTGTGCATCTCTAATTGTGCACACAATTTTTTAGTTCCTATAGTAGTCATCACAGACAATGTAGGCCCCGTTTGGCTAAACTGCTTTCCACTTATAAGTTACTTATTTTTTTTCAAAATTTCATATTTTTTTTAAAAAATTCAAATATAAATATTTATTATAAGAATTGAAAATCAAATCTTATTTTCAAAATGAAAAATAAGTTACTTATTTTCAGAAAAAGTACGTACATATACACGTATTTTTTCTGAAAATAAGTAACTTATTTTCAGAATTTGCCAAACCGGGCCGTAGTCCAGGAAACGCAGGAGATCGCTTTCTAGTGTCTTCAAGATCTCAGTAACGGAAGTCCTTGATTCGAGAAGCAAGCTTAAGAATGTACTTATCATATGCATCGTCTTTAAAGCTCACAGAGTCCCGAACGTACAACAATTCCAGGTCTTTGCATCCCAGCAATATCATCTCCAGATGTTCCTTGTCAAGGACTGCCTTGTCCAGAACTAAATAATTTGTATCATGTCGTTGCACTTTCGAGTAAATAACCTCTTCGAATACTCCTCCAAATATTGAGCAAGAGAAGCAGCAGAATGATCACCAGATACCGGCTCAAAAATGTCTTTGTAATCGACAACTAATGTATAAGACGGCACTGCCAGAAACCTCAATGCAGGACATCTGTAACATAATTCCGAAGAAGCAGATTAAGGAAACATTGATATTAATCTTTTGAAAACTAAAACTGTTTAAGATCCAACATTTTTTAAATAATTAGGGTTATATGCATTTATCCCTACAAATCTCGGGAATTCTGGACTTGGAACGACAAGAGATCAGTCATTACCACTTGAGCTATCGAATCGCACTCTAAGCTACATTTTAATTACAAGTACTGTAGTTAATTAAGATATATTCTCACTTGTCTATAACATGTAAGACGTCCTTTGTGTTGGTAAAACTGGGAAGCACAACTGTAGTTGCATGTCCTTGGCTCCGGTTGAGAACAAAATTGAGTACTCGTGGGACTTTCGCCCCACCTTTTAGGGCATATGCTAATCTCGACTCGTCACCAGTACGAGGAAAAACAAGTTTTTGCCAGCACAAAGGGTCAAGAAGTGCTTGGTACCAGTTCTTGCATACAAGTGGAACATCAGATAGCAGCATCTCGAGATCTAATCGCTTAAATATATTCACTAGACAGTCGGAGCTCAAATTCTCCCATTTTCTTTCTCCCATTTTTCTGCAAGTACATTCCCATAATCTAATTTATGTAATATAACTAAGCAAAGAAGTAAGAATAAAACAGGAAATAAAACACAGATAGAACTGAGTTACAGTATCTTTTAGTACAAGGTAGTTGTGGGATAATTGTTGCATACAAATTTAAGGGTTGAAAAACATAGTAAAAATTAAGCATGGCAACAGTTTAAAGATGTACAAGAAAGAAGTTGTTTATTTACATTTCTTTTGACAGTTAACACACTCACACACACATCTTGATTTGATTCATAAACCTTGAATTTCTCGTAAAGGAAGGAGAAGGGTGGTACCACATCATAAACCCTCGATTTCTCGTAAAGGGAGGAGAAGGGTGGTACCAGTACATTAATACCTTTGCATACCTGTGTATTGATGCAGAAGAATGAAAGGCGTGGGAAAAATAAAATTTGACTTCAACTATTTATGAACGGTGTAGGGGGAAAATGAAAAGTTACCACCTATTAATCTTCAAAGTTTGAAGGAGGAGATGAAGAATTTTATTAATTACATTTAAACTTCCCACGTAAAATGCATGATGCAGTGAATTCTTTTGAGGAACTTGATTAGGTGCACCAATGTCACAAAAATAAAATGACAAGAGAAAAAAATGTTTCTCTGGATGTGCATTAGTCAAGTCTCCGGTCCATGATAAATTTACAATTTTTTTTTTTTTTGTAAAATACTTCTCTTGTTCATTATACAGAGTGTTTGACATTTTTCACATATTTTCAAGAGTTTCAAAAATATTATTAGAATTAAAACTTAGTATATATTTTTTAATTTAAAAAAATATTTAAATTATACATAACATATTGAGATATGTGCAAAAAGTCAAACGAACTATATTATGAATAATAATAATTAAATTTTCGCGCAAAAACACTAATTGCTAACCTTTTTCACTATAGAAACCAGGAATTAAAAAAAAATTAGTTTTCAAAAAATTTTAAAAAAAATTATATTTTAAGTTTGTATAAGTTAGAAATCATACTTTCGGGAATGAAAACCAAAACTTCTATCATAGAAAATTATTTTTATATGAAATCATATATTTCGAAAAATTACCTAAAAATGCATTTTTCAAAAATCGTTCTCTGACCAAAACTAAAATTTTTAAATTAATTTAAAATAAAAAAAAATTCAAATCTATAAAAAAACAAATATAAACCATCAAAAATAGGAAATAATCATCAAACACCCTGAGGTTTGGGGATAAGCTCTCAAAAATGCTAGCAATGCTCAAGTGCTACAAGCCCTCTTTGCCCCTTTCTTCATCTCCATCAATCTTTACATCTAAAGCTTCAATTTTTACACATACCCACAAAATCTTGACCAAGAATCTTGCAAAATCAACGGCCAAGATTCACTGTTCAAGCTCATTGAGTGATGCTGAGTCAAAATCAAGAACTGGGTTGTTGTGTAAAGGAGATGGGCAGAATGGTAAATTGAGAGAGTTGTGGTTGTATAATACAATGAGCAAACAGAAAGAATTGTTTAAGAGTAAAGTTGAAGGGAAAGTTGGGATGTATGTTTGTGGTGTTACTGCTTATGATTTTAGCCACATTGGTCATGCCCGTGTTTACGTCTCCGTTGATGTGCTTTTCAGGTCCAATTTTTAGCTCATTGTGTGTGTTTGTGATGTTGGTATTGATAAAATTGCTGTGTTTGTTGATAATGAGGAAAAAGATTGGATTTTGGAATAAGGGTGTTAAGTGTTAAGTGCTGTTTCGTGTTCTTGGTTTGTGATTGTACTTCGCGTTTTTTATTAGTTAAGTAGTTTGAACCCGTGTTTACGTCTCCGTTGATGCGCTTTTTAGGTATAATTTTAGCTCATTGTGTGTGTTTGTGATGTTGGTATTGATAAAATTGTTGCGTTTGTTGATAATGGGGAAAAATAGGATTTTGGAATGAATAGTTAATTGTCTTGGTTTCCTATTGCAATTCTCCGTCTTATTAGTTAAGTAGTTTCTTTAAGTAGTTTGTTATCGAAATTGAAATTTAAGTCGATTTGGATTGTGGTTTTGTGGAAATGTAGTGTTGAATTAGTGGAATTTATGACTTGTTATTAAGAATTTTTCTTTAGTTCCGGAGAAGTTTTTTGTTTTTTTTTTGACTCGCAAGTCGGAAGAAGTAAATAGAAGGTATTAATTTTGGCTTTGAAGTAGATTGCGTTTGTAAACATGTTAATTTAGCGTTGTTGTAAGATTATTGAAATTTAAATAAGTAATATATAAGCACAAATACTAATTTTTTATTGAATATGTGTTGTTTTGGGTCCTATTCGGGTTGATTAAGTCCTGTCCATGTCGTTTCGGGTTCTGCTCCTTTAAACAGGGTTGATAATGGAATTGTGGTGTCGATAATTGAGTTGTGTTTCAGAACTTGTCATACGATGCCACCCCTATTTGAAGGCAGTGTAATAACTGATAAATACCTTTTTCATACTTTTGCTTCTGATTGTACTTCACCATCTCATAATATAGTATATAGAACCCAAAATCTGAGAGTTTATGATTTAGCTGAAAACTGTGGTGTTAAATTATTGGAACGTACGAGTCATTGAGAGTTTTTTTAGAGCCAAACGTAGCTGTAGACTAGAGCTAATACTTTTTTTTTTTTGCTATTTACCCTGCTGCTGTTTTTTTTTTAATTATTATTATTATTATTTTGACAATTGTAAAGTTACGAATGCATAACTAATTTGATATTCTTGGATGTGTTTTCTTCAATAATTAGGCAGATATCTAAAGGTTTTGGGATATGAAGTGAATTACGTTCGCAATTTTACGGATGTTGATGATAAGGTGAGCGAATGTCCCACCTGAACCAAATTCTAGTGTGCATTAGAAAATTTTCCTTGTCAGTATTCCCTTTAAGGATAAAGAAGTTTGTTTCTTTTTTCCAGTTGATACTTCTGCTGAATAGAAAAGTAGTATATCACAATTTTAGTTGACTTGTTGCAAACGGTGAATTTACATGCATGAGCTTCTTCTTTGTTTGTCAATCTACAATACATGATACTTGCAATACATTACATATTTCTTTTCCTTTCCTTTGCATAAATTAATTGATTAATTATTGTTAAAATTTGTTAGACTGCCTGTTATTTGACTGCATAATTCTTATATGCTTCCTAGATCTAAACTAAAAATACTTTCTTTTGATTTAGCCAAAAAAAAAAGAGAAGATTCTTCTGACTTAAGTATTATAATTAGATTAAATTAGATAGCCTTACATTGTTGAAACTATATGTATTATATTACTAAAGATCTTCATATAGAATGCGCGGTGAGGGGAAAACTGAAATTTCAGGACAAAAAAAATATGCAACAACCAATTTTACGGAAGATGTGATTTTGAGAGGACTCAAGCTCATATATTCTTGATCCGAAGCTCCATTGAAAAATTCAGTCTTCATTAATAATTAAATTCAGAACAATTAACTTGTATAGTTATGAAAAACAATAGCAAATAGCTCCCGAGTATTCTGAAGTTTTGAGCTCCACAGGAATCAAAAGCTTGATATAGGAAGGTTTCAGAAGAAAAAACGAAAAAGGAAAAAAAATAGACTTGAAGCAAGAAAGGGAACTCAGACTTGAGGCTTGATTATGATCGGACGTGACACCAGTTATCGTCTGTATTCTCTTTCTGCCAAACACCAAAACTGCCTGTCTGTTCCTTCTTAACACCAGATTTGGTGACTTTAAGGCTTCTGTTGACAGCACTCAACCTCACAAGGCTGCCTTCTTTAGATCTGGCCTGTAATAATTGTCAGCCAGCTGCAACAAGTAACTAGCTGAATTACAGCCTCTCAATCTAATAGCTTTTTTCAGACTTTACAGTTAAAGACAAAGTAAGTGGAGGTAGCATAAAGTGATTAACAGGCAGCAGCTAAATGTCTTTCAGGTCCAAAAATAAATGTTAAGGCAAAAATTTCGAAGGAAATGACGAGGTAAATGTAAGATAGTGGAAAATGAGAAACTAGCTTAGATACATAGATCTCAATCATGCAAAAGTTAATAACAAAAACAGGCAACAAGAATTTAACATAATTGATTAATTTTACAAACTGATATACCATTAACGCAAATGGTGAAGGACCACCTATCTATATTCCAAAATTCATTACTGAAATATTATTCAATTTGTGATTGAAGCAGTTAATGACTAATGAATAAATGATTCCTGTATACAGTTAATAATCTGTTTATGTTTAATAAGGAAAAAGAAGGTTGACCGTGTAATTTTATTGAAGTTTGAATTGTCTGGTAAAATACCTCTCTTTCCTTGGAAAAATATATAAGCTTGCATGGTCAAATTATAAATCTGAAAGAAGCTGTGTCTCTGATGGTGAAGACTGAAGTTGTATCAATTAACACACAGATTTTAGGAGTAGGACTATCTATTCTGCAGCTAAAATTACTTGACTATCTGGTACCAGTTGCATCTTACAGTTTTGTTGAACTATATCTGACTTTGCAATTTTCCCATTGTGTAGATTATTTCCAGAGCAAATCAGTTGGGTGAGGATCCAATTGGTTTGAGTAGACGTTTCTGCGAAGAGTTTCATCAGGATATGGAAGATCTTCATTGTCTACCTCCTTCTGTGGAGCCTCGTGTCTCTGATCACATTTCACATATTATTGATATGATTAAGCAGGTATGTGGTTGACCTAAATTTTTTCAATATAAACAGTTCTAGAAAATTGTTTATTGTACAAATTGACATTCGTTGACTGCCGGAAAGTTTAACAGTTATTGGGTTTATGATGGTACATCCTAGGCCCACTGCTCGATAAATAGTGTTATTATGTTAACCTAGTCATTTAAGCCAACACGCCTTAAACTTGAGCGAAGCACACGGCAACAAGAAGGGCATAACTCTTGAAAACTCAATGATCTGCTTTGTTAACAGATACTTGATAATGGATGTGCCTACAGAACTGATGCAGACGTGTACTTCGCTGTTGACAAATTTCCTCTCTATGGGCGATTATCTGGGAGAAAGATAGGAGATAATAGAGCTGGTGAGCGAGTTGCAATTGACACTAGGAAGAAAAACCCAGCTGATTTTGCTCTATGGAAGGTATTTTATTTTATTATATTTTGAAGTGAAATGGATAACGCTTTTAATATTTTATAGCACTGTCTTGATGATTTTTTTCCGAATAATGTGGCATGTACAAACTTTATACAAGTTATGCTTTTTGCTACTACTTGTATGGGGACCATCAACCAACATGTTTCTAGGTTCTCTGCTTGAGCTATTTCCTTCGTTCGTTTCATTAGCTGTGAAAATTCAAAACCTAATGTATGTTTAAAAAATAGTTAAAAAAGTCACTGCTACATATTAAAAATAACAGTAGTTAATGCATATACCATAGGATCTTCTTAGCCTACTTAGCAACCTGTATTTTTCGCATTTTATTAAGGACCTGTATCAATAATTTCTACAGTCTGCAAAGGAAGGAGAGCCCTTTTGGGAGAGTCCTTGGGGTCCGGGAAGACCTGGATGGCATATTGAGTGCAGTGCCATGAGTGCTGAGTATTTAGGTTACTCGTTTGACATTCATGGTGGTGGGATGGACCTTATATTTCCCCATCATGAAAATGAAATTGCTCAGAACTGTGCTGCATGTGACAAAAGTGACATCAGTTATTGGATACACAATGGATTTGTCACAATAGACTCGGAGAAAATGTCCAAGTCCCTTGGAAACTTTTTCACAATCCGGCAGGTAAAGAAATTTTGTATAAATCAGAGTAGTTCAATTTCACATTGACCAACTTGATATAGGATATTTTTTCTAAAATCTTCAAGTTCCCCATCACACATGAAATTAAAAACTTAAATACTATACTTGATATTTTCTCAGGTTATAGACCTATACCACCCACTTGCTTTGAGGCACTTCTTAATCAGTACACATTACAGGTCTCCTATTAATTACTCAGATGCTCAGCTTGAGAGTGCGTCTGAGCGGATCTTTTATATCTATCAGGTATCGTAGTATTCTCAGTCTTCAGTTTTAGAAAAAAGCTTCTTTATCTATGTTTTTTGTTTTCGTTTAGTATGCTGTTTTTTGGTTTATCTAATATAAAGATTAAATAATCTTATTTCTTTATGTTGGTTGAAATGATTTGTTGTAGACATTACATGACTGTGAAGACGTTGCAAGCCAGAATGATGTAACAGGGACGGACAATATTCCACCACAAACAATAGAATGCATCAATAATTTTGAAAATATACTTTTTACATCTATGTCAGATGATCTTCACACTCCAGTTGTTTTGGCTGCTCTGTCTGACCCACTGAAAACTGCCAATGATCTACTACATACTCGAAAGGTATGTTGAGTATCGGACAACTTTTTGCAATTAGATTGAATTTGTAAGGATGATATCATACACCATTATATACATGAGTTTTCTAATGGAGAAATACCGAGAACATCAGCTTTATTGTCTTAGCTAGTAATTATCAAACAAGTTTTATGTACCAATGGGCTTTGCGGGGTTCGTTTGGCCAAATTCTACTGAGGCTTAGTAACTCAAATAACTATCAACCAGCATCAAGGAGCTCGGTGAACTTGTATAGTAATAATCTTAATCTAATTCGATCTTATGTATCTGAGACAAGTGCATGTTCCACCTTGAAACAAGTCTTATGACATCTATCTTTGTTAAGTTCAGATTTGGACACACACTATTAGTTCTTGAATGAGTATGTTTCAGTATTATACTTAAGTTAAAGAATTTAATTATTTGATGCTGAAAAATTAGTGATATATTTTAGGACATCTGAGTTAGTAGCTGCATAATACATTTATTTCATTAAAGATCTTTAGAAGCTTATTTTGATTCCTTTAATTTCTTTCAACAATACATGAAGATATGACTAGTGATAGAGTACTGCTCATAGCTTTATAATACAGAAAGTTTGCTCTACGCAGGGGAAAAAGGAACCACTGCGAAGAGAGTCACTTGGTGCTTTAGAGAAGACAATTCGGAATGCTCTGACAATATTAGGGCTGATGCCAACTGGATACGCAGAGGTAGTTTTCTCCAAAATTTATCCTTCATAGAGTACTTTATGAACAATAGCTATACTCAAATTATTATCTTTTAAATCTATTTTATGGAATGTGAAAACTGTAAATTTTGATGATACTTGAACAGTTGAACCGCACACAGCAGCAAAGCTTTGCCTTGCTTATCTACTACGTTTCTCAGATGCATGGAGTTGATATATTGTACTTGGTCTTCAATAATATGAATTCTGAGTTATGGCATGTTATATGTTTGTTCTTCCGTTTCCAGGCTTTGCAACAGCTGAAGGAGAAGGCTCTGAAGCGTGCAAAGTTGACTGAAGAGGAAGTTCTTAGTAAAATTAATGAAAGAAATACTTCGAGGAAGAACAAGGAGTACGAAAAATCAGATGCAATCAGGAAAGAGTTAGCTGCTGCTGGAATTGCTCTTATGGACAGCCCAGATGGCACAAAATGGAGACCAGCTATTCCACTTGCATTGCAAGAACAGCTGGCTGCAACAACCTGAACGATAAAAAAGTTATCACTGTCAAGTTATAGTAGCGCAGTACCACAAAAAGATGAAGAAATCACTATTTTGCGGGGAACCAAGTTAGGCAACTAGATTACGAAATTGTGAAACATCAATTACAAATTGCGGGGAAGGAATAATGGAAAAAGCATGAAAGAATAATAGGAAGGAGATCAGAAGGAAAACGACGGTGACCATGTAATTAATTATTCTTGTGATTTTGTATTTTGATTGGATGTAAATTGTGATACTAATACAGAAAATATTCTTCAATATATTGAAAGAGCTTGATATCAGCTCCTTGCAAGATCATAACATCTGAGTTTAACAGGTGTTGGTAGTCATTTTTTGTCTGCAATTCTAGGACTATTGTATAGGTACAGAATCTTGCAGACATATCTGTATCAGAACTTTCATAAAGGTACATGTTATGTTTGTTTAGGAGGATTAAGTTTGGGAGTGAATTTGAAATGTTAATTCACTGTGGTAAAAACTTGAGATTGCATTTGCGGAATATGAATAAAAATTGTTCATTTTAAAAAAAAGTGAGATTGTTTTTATAATCTTTACAATTATTGTGTTCCATAATTTTTAATAATATTTAATCATTTATTAGTGTTTTAACTTAATTAATCTATTTATACTATATTATAATAGACGAAACATTGAAAGTTTGGTTGACGAAACATTAAAAGTTTGGTCGGTACCTGTTTTTTGGTACAAAGTGATTTTACCTAATTACCCTTATTAATATATTTTTATAAAAGGTAATATTAATAAAAAAATATAAAAATATCACATGCAGTTACCTCTTTCAATCAAAAATTTTACCTTTTCTATTTTTCTTAACCAAAACAATCAAAACACATTTATCAGTTACCTTTTTCAACAAAAACATGTTACCTTTTCTATTTTTTTCATCTAAACATTTCCTTTTCAAAATTATAACGGACAAATAAAATATTTTGTTTTTCAAATATATCACGGGCAATCAAAACATCTCATTTTTTAAAGACAACTAAAATATCTCTATTTTTTAAAAATATCTCGGGCAAGTATATTTAATAAAGTAGAATAATAATAATAATAATAATAATAATAATAATAATAATAATAATAATAATAATAATAA
>PHNY01245144.1:7287-17947 GCA_003724115.2 Anethum foeniculum
CAACATATTCTAAATGTTGTAGAAAGTCATTTATGGCATAGTGTTTGACAGATTCAACATGATGCATAATTACGAGTCAACATGAATATGTATTGAATCTGAGTTAGACATGTGTTAAACCTTACAAGTTATATATATTTAACAAGTACTTATCATATTAGTTTTGTTTAGTGACTACAATGAGTTATTTAATTATTGTGTAATCAAGAACAAGTTGTCCTTTTCACAAAATATAAACTATTTTTTCAAAAAAATAATTTAGTTTTAATTGTTCAACATTTTTATACTATACGTTCAACACACACATTCCCTTAAGAGCCCATTTCTAGGGGTGTATAATACTTATGTTCAACAAGATTATAATACTGGTTCAACGCAGAAATTACCTTACAGGTTCACCAGTCCATTAACTTTTTATTTTAACAAACACTTAACCTTTTGCATCTTATTTTTCCATTTGGGGTTCGATGTCCCATCTTTGAGTTTATTAATATCCATTTTTTTATTTATTATACGTTTGAGGGTATACAATATTTATATTCAACATATTTATACTACTTGTTCAACACTTACACATTTCTAAACGGGCTTACCAGTCCATTATTGGGATATAAAAATACCCATTTTGTTTAGTAAATATTTCATTTTTTGCATATCATTTTCCCTTTAAGGTTGAATAGTCCACTTTTGGGTATAGAAATAATCATTTTTATTTTTTATTTTTTTATGATTTTAATATTATTTCTCAGAGAAGGTTAACTCTTATATTTGGATGTTGTGTAAAATACATATTTTCAACATATTTATATTATCAGTTCAACACAAAAACGTTCCCAAACGAGTTCACTAATTCGTTATTAAGGTATAGAAATATTCATTTTATTTGATTAAAATTTCATTTTTTTAATATCATTTTCCTGAACGAGTTAAATAGCCCATCTTTGGGTATAGAAATATCCATTTTTTTAATTTTTTATAATTTTTAAAATTATTCTTTAAAATAAATTAACTCGTATATTTGGTTGTTTTTTAAATTACGAATGTTCAACATAATTAAACTAGTGATTCAACAGTTACACATTCCCAAACGAAAATATTGACAAAATTCAACGTATTTATATTATGGATTTAACACCCTATCTATCATTTTTTAAAGGATTCAATAGATATTTAACAAGTGTTTAACACTTTACAAACAATATTTATCAGATCTGAGATGATCATTATAGTTACATTTAACATACACATACATATAATTATGGTTCAACGGATTTCTATTGAATATACAACAATTTTATAAATAATATAATACAAATACGAGATTCAACACATATTTATACTACAATTCAACAGGTTTATAATATGACTTGCATGGTTCAACGAATTTATAGTAAGGGTTCTACATTATTACAAATAACACCTATTCAACCTGGCTTATTATTAACAATATTTAACATTCAATATCTCGGAATATAATATAAAAGCATTCAACAGATTTATATATCTAGAATTCAACATTTATACATATAAAACCTTTATTAATATTCAAACTACACTTAATAGTTTGTGATTACATTAGTTTAGCATGTATATGAAATACATGTCATAATATAATGTCATAATATAAGGAAGTGTAATAACAACAAAAAATATTATAAATTATTGGAAAAACATCCAAACTTTAAATCTAAAAAAAATTGTAGCTTTAAAACTTTTGTGATTATAGCTTTAAAACTTACGTACATATATATTTACAGACATATATACAGCGAAGAGAGGAGGGAATTAAAAATAGATTTCTAATTATCCATGGTCCAGAAAAGTGTGTAGGGTTGCAATTTAAAAAGATTTTATTGGAGCTCAGCTGCATGTAATATATCATTGACTTTCTTGGTGTGGATAACACTTTTCATTTCCCTTTCTGTACAAGCATTAGTTTTTTTATGAAAGCAACTTCTTAATTCTTATATATCCATGAACCCCAGGGAAAAATGATAAGCTACACATACATAAAGATTGAACCTGAACTACGGCGTACTCTTCCATACCTCTCGAAGTAGTTGATACCTAATATTTCTACTATTACTGTCATCTTCCTTTGATATCGTCCAACTAGGTTTGGTTGAAGCTGATGAAGGACCGAAACTGTTGATGCATGAGGCTGATTCCAATTCGTCAAGTTCGTCATCGCTAGTATATGACTTTCGCAGAACCAACGATCCAGTTCGCGTTAACTGAGATCGACTTCCACAATCACCTAGAATATTTGCAACAGAAGCTGCAGAGAGAGGGAGATAAACAATGGCATCTGCCCTGCAGGGAACGTTTCGGATGGAATCTTTACCAGACTCGGCGGGATCCTAAATCAAAAGATATTAATTATGACACAAATAATGATCATTCTAATAAGGCTATAGTGACATATAAATTTGTTAAAAGAACCTTGCGTATTTAATGTATTCATAAAGCTTAAAGAAAATAAGGCTCAAAACTCCCTCTTCACATAATTATATATACAACATGCATTTATTTGACATTGAAAAACACTTCTCTTTCAGGGTTTAATAGCAGCAAATGTATAGTGTTCAATTTCCACTTTCCAAAGATAAAAAGAATAAGACAGTACAGTTCGCTAACCTCTGATTCCAATGCTTCAAGTACAACCTCTGGAATTTGATCTGGGCAAAACTCATCTGGAACAAAATTGTTGAGGATCCGCCTTATTATGGTTGTAGAAAATCGTGGACATACCTTCAAACATAGGGATCGATTACTGTCAATATACTCAAAAATGCAATGTACAAAAACACAAGGGTAAGGCAGAGATATTTAAATTTAGGCTCAAACCTCTTTTCTGATTGACTTGCTCAGGAGCATATCCTTTGGGAGCATCATGAGGTCACTCAGCGCCTGCAAGAGGTGAAAAGACTTGAGGGATTTATCACTGTCTTGTCTTCTAGTTACATCATTATCTTCTTGTTTATTCCAATCTTTGGCGGGGTCTTCAACATCAAGACCATATTGGTCGGTTAGCCACCTAGACCAGATCCCAATCTGGTTTATACAAAAATGGAGGTTCTTAATGAGATAATTATTCAGAACATCGTATATATGTCGGTCTCCTCAGCTAACATTATTACCATTGAACTGTATGATCATGATCTAGTATTTCACAGGCAGAGATTATTGATAATAGGTAAAACCTTTTTTGGCAATTAAAGTTTCTTTATCAATCATATGGACAAATCTAAAGACATTTGTGGAAGTAGCTTTGAATTCTATTAAGAATTCTCACCGCAGTTCTTAGTTGTGCACCAGCCCCGAAGCTTGACTTTCCTGATGGAATAGGAAGAACCTTCGCATTAGCAATAGGGTCTGATACAGGATCAGTTGGAATGTCATCAGCAGATTCACGTAGAATTGCATTGAACATAGCCACATCCAATCTAGACAGACATTGTTCCATTATCTAGTAAAATAAAAAAGGGTTATCTAAAAGTCTTATTCAGAATGGAAGTTTGAGAAAATAAGATTCGACAGCAAGAACAATCAAACAGTTATCCAGAGTGCTAGATATTAACACAGTATAACTATTACGGACAGGAGCATCCAATAGTTGCACCAGATGCAATACAGGCATATGTGTTTACATACAAAATAAAGCAATTTTGAGAAAACGATAATCCCCTTGCGTCAGTTTATAAAGCTTTAAAAATTCTTGAAATTGCAAATCTTGAAAGCCAATGCAAGCAGACAGACGAGAAAATTCTTCCAAAAGCATCAGTGAATTCCGTAACCATTTTACAGCTTTGCCCATTTATAATCATCTATAAATTATGTGGAGGAAGGGAAACAACAATTATGCCGAACAATCTGGCAGACGAGAATTCTCTAGCACACTTAATGGAGCACCCACCTACACATACATACATACGTTCGCAAGTCGCAATAACTATACAAGTTATTATATACAGCCTGCTGAAGCAAAACCCAACTAAGGGTACTAACTTAAACAATGGTCGGAACTTAAAACACGACAGTATAGGCAAGTTTAGAAACACAAGGTCTTCGTCCTTAACCAGCTACAAGCTATTCTTTTTAGAATCTAGCTAATCTCTTATACTGTGATGAGGAAACTCTTATTCTTTTCAGACCCTCCAGTAATTATTGTAATTATTAAACTTCCAGCTTAGGCCATTAACACTTTTCATCATCTGGCCTATAGCATCTATACTAGAAGAGAATTTCATTAGCTGTGAACCCAATTCTTCAAATGCCACTAATTAACCTTGTTGCGGCTTGTAGCTTTTAATGAAGACTAGAAAAACAGCATTAATATTAATATAGAATCTGACATTTATATTCTTTTATAAAGTGTGAACTAGCCTATACACATGCTAATAATGAAAAACATAAGATAGGATATTTAGAAACCCAATTCGTTATCCGAATTATTTGCACCTAATCATGCTAACAACTAATAAACTGATATTTTACGAAAAAGGTTAATGTGTTCAAGATAAATTTTAATCAAGACTTTACAATCCCTCTTGATTCAGAGTTATAGGACTTATTTCAATAGATGAACTTCCTGTCATCACCCTTGTAGTTAAAGAACTTCTCTCCAGACCAGCTTTTAATTATTGTAGCACATCTCTAAAAAAGAAATTTACTTACAAAAACCATGTGACTGATAAAAAATTTATTCAGTATTATTTTTGCAAATCCATTGTATGTGCTTGTGTACTTTATCATTGGGTTTTCCCTCCTGCCAACAATCTTTCTTCATGACTGCCTCTTGCAATGGCCCCACTGAGAAACTTCCAATTTTATCCTTAGAATCATTGGCTAAATAAACTCCTTTAATCACCTGAACAAATTTCCCATTTTTCACTGCTCATCTCCCTTGTTGAGCTTGCAAAACATTAATTAACCCTAGTAGGACTAATTAATTAATATAATATTACTAGAATTTTTGAGGGATAAAATTTGGCACTTACTATTACGTACAATTGCACATCTATTTATTGCCCAACACTAGCACCTTGGCTAGTTAAAATTTGGGTACCCACCCGAAAGCACTTAAAATACAAATGCACCCGATCACTCTCAATTAAATGCCACTGGAATGCCTCTAAAGAGTTTACGTATTTTTATGCTAAAGGGATCAACGTGGACCTTCATTCAGATTTGTTTTTCCTTTAATGTTAACTAGCTAAAAACTGCATGGACGTCCATGTATACCCTTGGTACCCATGAGAATGCTCCAACTCTTACATAATTTCCGTTTAGCACTCCAGCCACCCATCAAATTTAATAATGTCTACTTAGTGATAGCTCTTGCAACTTCACAATTTACACGTCAAATATCAACTACGGCCCCGTCTCCCGAGCTTGCATGGAGATGCTTGTGTCGAACCGTGGAATCTATGCAACGCCTCTAAGCTGCCCCTCTACCGCATAAATGCATTGTTGTTGTCAATGTTCATGAAATCCTTGCCACCAGTAAAACACCTTACGTATGTCCAGACACCCTCTTAGGCTGGTCACTGAATCAAATATACAATCGGACCTCACTAACCTTCATAAAATAGAATTGGATGCTTCTAAAAATATCATATCCGGTCTTACACAAATCAAATATAAATTTAGGCCAATCCGATACCTACCCAATCTAATTTATTTTATCAGATTTGTTATTATATTATGATATAGAGTTTTAGAAAAACACTAACCTAGGGTTTCCATCATTGACATCTCATTAGGTCTGTAAACGAATAGAGCCTAACCGAGTTTTGCCCGGCCCGAGCGGAGCTTAACTTTTTTTTTTTAAAACGAACCAGGTCGAGCCGAGTTCTCAGGTTGAAAGAAAAGTGATGTTTAAGATCGGCTCGTTAATAAATGAGCTGAACACGAGCTTGATCACAAACATTTCGAGTCGAGCCGAATTCGAGCCGAGTCAAGTTGTTCACCATTAGTTCGCATGTTTTGTACTCAACCAAAAACTGAAATTATGCTGAATGCCAGTTTGGCCTATTTAGTAGTGAAGTTCTCCAGGAATACAGAATATCGATGATGCGCAAAAAGATTGAAAACTATTCACATGTTTAATATTCATCTCTTGATGTTACTTTGTCAAGGATACTCATATGGCCAACATCACATTGAACATTAATAAATAATGTGGGAAGTGTATGATGTGTTAAGTTAATGTGGCATGTTATATGCTAAAGTTCTAACCGAAGTTAACCAACCAGGTATGTAACTGAAGCAAAAAAAAAGTATTGGAGATATCAATCACTATAGATTCAGTGTAAAGGTTTCAAGACTTCTAAAAATTACCAGTCCGGAAATCACATGCAAGCAGCCACATTCATGTCTTCCGGCTCGAATAGGACAAATCTTTTCATAAGCATCACTGAAAGCCTTTTTCCAGAGCTCCAAAGAAAAGTTGCCTTGATCTATTTTTTCTAAGGAAGATGTTCTCGTATCACGTGTGTTCAAGATCGTATTCATATCATTTGAAGTAAAAGACTGCATACGTGGAGTCAAAATCTGGAAAAAGAAATATCACGGATACAGATCAGCTCATCTATGCACAAAATAATATTTCCTGGTACATATGACTTAAAAGCACCAAATACATTGAACCCAATTTAAGGAAAGTGTTGCAAGAACATCTTTCCCATGGGAGTAAGGGAAAATTACTAAGGCAAATAGTTGAAAGATTAGCAACCTGCCACCAGATTGATTCTACAATTCGGGAGAATATCCAGGTTTCAATACTTTGCAAGGCAGAAGTAAAGGTGTTAAAGTTCTCCAACTTATCAACATTTTGATGTAAAACAGCACCAGTCTCTTTTCTAAAACTTGAATAAGAATCCCTCCACCTCAGAGCCTTAAGTTTCTCATTTTTACATTTCTGAGAAGTAGTTGCTTCACACGGATGTCCACCAGAAAGTGACAGGGTAGGATTATCAAAAGCTTGACTCAGTATTGCTCTTAGTACGACAGAATTTGACAACCAGAAAGTCAACCTGTGTTGTAGGATTGAATTTTTCAGAATATGACACACATGAATTCGGAAATATATGCAAAAAGAACTCAGATGTAGAAAGGTGAAAAGACCCTCAACTCACTACTAATTCCAATAAGGTGCAGCCTAGAGTTATTTTTGGGATTGTCAAACAGACAAACTGTGCATATAAAAAATGAATTAATATTATCCATGCTACTGGTGTTTTAGAGCTTGTGAGATGATAATTACATTTTGATAACAGAAAACCTTATTTGGATTTGTACCTAGATCTAGTGTAGTCAAAAACTGTTTATGGAATTTTAATTGCACAGTTTTGTTAATTCTTCAATCTCTTAATCCAAGCCAGCCACAATTATATGTCTTCCCTTATAGAGACTACATCATGAAATTTAACATAAAAAAGATATAAGCCAAGAAAAAGCAAGTAACAGTAAAAAAAAATAAGGATTTAAGAGACAATGATAATCCAGCATGTACCTTGGAACATCATTTCCGCATGCTTTCGCAACCAAAACTAGTCCAGATATAACACTTCTAGCAGCACTTGCTATTATTGAGCTAGATTTCTCCTTGCAGGCATGAAGATATAACCTAGAAAGTCGCCTAGCTGGAGCATGGACCTTATTGACAGAACTTCCATGTTCTGCAATCACAGAATAAAGACTGACTTCAATAGCCGCGGCTTCTGTCAGTTCCCCTTCAAGCATACATATTCTGCGTTGCAATTGCTGTAGCTTTTTGTCATCTGTAAGAACCGTAGCACCTTCTCTTCCACTGTGGGTAACATTTTGTCCACTATACTGAGAATATTTGACACCAACATCCTTCCCTTTTCCAACAAACTGGGAACTCTTGGCAACACCATTGCTTCTTTTTGAGTCCGTAGGTGACCTAAAAGACTTTACATGAGTTACTTCATTAATATTTGATCGGACATTTTCCCTGCTGTCAGAATGGGCAACACTTTCTGATACAGATTGCAGTCTGGCATCATCTGTTGGAGATCTAATTAATTGTTCGTCTACTAGAAATTGCTGCAAGTTCTCATCCAAGATTAGCCTTTCGGTCCCACTTTCTTGCTGGTTCTCGCAGTTGCTATCCACTGCATTACCATTTTGAATATTATCAAAATTTGCAACAATTTCAGTCTTTTCTTGAATATCCTCAACTAAATTATCTTTCTCATATGTGCTACGATATATGACCAACTCCTCATCTCTTCCTTCATAAGCAATAGATGAGGTTAATGACTGAACACTATGTGTGCCAATTGTTTTCTCAATCAGCATAAAGCTTGGTTCAAGGGAGTTCGATATTGAAGAGTGAATATTTTCTTTGCTCTCTGAATCAGAAGACAAATCCGTTGATGATGAGAAAGATTTACTTTCCTTCAGACTATCATGCTGCTTGGTCGCTGGATTAATAGTTGTTTCTTGAAGCCCCTCCTTTAATGTCTTCATAATATTCTGAAATTGATTATCCAATGCTTATTATATCATTCATAAAATTACATTTAAAGGTAACAGATATAACAATCAGTTAGAGGCCCATGTAAAGTATTAACAAGAGCATATTAGCCTAGATAATTATCTGAAGGCAAACTTTGCATCTGCCTCTACAGCCACACTACAAAGTTTTATTCCTAAAGGGTGGGTTGGAAAATGCCACAACTGATTGAAAACGAAGGATGAATATGAAAAACTGCAGTGATATGAGATGTTGTAAACTCGAAGCCAAGGAATAAAAGCAAGAACTATTACCTCTTTCTTTTCCAGTGATGGATCCCCTTGCGACAGAGCAGTTGAAGAAGGAACAATAGTAGATGAGTGAGATGAAACATCATCATCAGTAGAGGAGGCAATCTCAGCTTCTTCGGCATATTCTTCATTCATCAATGCAGAAACAGATCCATTCCTATCCAGGGATGCATTTCTCAACTGTCCATCCCTGGTTAAGGATTTGGCACGATTCCTCTGAACCCGCTGAATCTTAAGGAAGAGCACTGGTGGTGCTTTATTACTCAAAACCCGATTGCAATTCATAGGAGCAGTAATACTTGTAGCCTCTTTTACAAAGACATACTCTGCTAAGTCTATAATAGCAGATGCCAACAATTGACCTTTCACAGTTCTATCCCTCCGTGGTTCAAACAAATTTAACTCCAAACAGTTCTTATGAAAAGCATCTCCATCCCTAAAAAGTGTCACACGTAGTCTAAATGTATGATTAAACTGAATTTTTCCATCACCAACATTAGGTCCGACGGTGGGGACAGCAGGGTTAGTAGAGCCAGAATACTTATCATTGTGTTCCCATTGTATAACCGCGGAACGAAGAGACTTGAGCGACTGAGAAGGTGGCCAAGGTCTGATCTCCTGAAGAAGAATTTGATACTCGAGCTGAACGGAGGGGCCTCTTCTGTTTGGTGTCTTGACTCCTATAACCATGATTATACAAACATCTGATATTCCTCTACACTCGCATCTCAATTAGCCAACAATGTATCAAAAAAAGAAGCACAATGTCAGGTAGGCACCAAGTGAAAACGTGGAGACCATAAAAATGTAAGCAGCAGAATAAAGAGTAACTTGTTTATTACTCAAAATCAAAGACTAATTCATTGCAGAAAGAGAATCATAATAAAATGTTCTGACCAAGTACTCATAAAATGCGGGCAAAATTTAAATGGGGTTAAGGTAAAGATTACAAAATGCTTAACTCAATTGAATAGGCAAAAAAGGTAACAACTTACATAAAATCCAAAGAAACTAATAATATATTATACTACCAGTTAAAGACTACCTTAATTCATACCTATTTGGGTCATCAACATGTGAATGTTTAATGGGTACAACATACAAACTTTACGAAAAGAGAACAAAAATAAGAGAGGGGGGATTAAATCTTTAAATACAATAAGAGTGCATTGAATCTAAGCAACCCAAAGAAACATGAAAATGCATAGGAAAGAAAAAGAAGAGGGCAGTAAATAAAATGAAGAAGAAATTAAAAACTAGTCTAAAAGAAAAACAAGCAATGGGGAGTAAAGTTGTTACCAATCTGATTGGAGAAGGAAAGAAAACGTAAGATGGGAGGGAGGGAGGGAGGGAGGGGGGTATTATTATTATTAAAATGTGGAGTGGAAGCAGCAAAACCGTTTCAGTTTGCATTTCTTGTAAGAGGAAGACGGAGGAAGATATTTTATACTCTCAATCTACGGCCAGAATTGGTTGGTTTATGTTGTAACTTGTATGTATATGTATGTTCCTCAATTATTACTTGATTACAATTACTGGCGAGCACTGCTCAGTGAGAGTTGTGCATACAAAATAAGTACATTACATAAAGTAGATAGAGATAGTTATGTTTTAACTTGCAACAACTTTTAATCAAGTTTGTTGGGAATGTTATAATAACAAAACTTAAGTCCGGTCACTCGCTCCCATCTGTTTAAATTCTTTACACAGCCAAGAACCCGTTTGGCAAATCTTATTTGTCAAAAATAAGTTACTTATTTCTGAAAAAAGTACATCAAACTGTACTTTTTTCTGAAATAAGTTACTTATTTTCTGTAAGTTTTTGCATATAAGAAATATTTAATCATTCTTAAATATTTAATTC
>PHNY01245146.1:2972-16779 GCA_003724115.2 Anethum foeniculum
ACTTGGGTTGTGCTTGATATGCATACTATAACTATGTGTTATTCTTAAATATGATTTTAAGTTCATAAAATGTCTGCTTTGATAGACTATGTGCTAAACTATGTGTTTTGATGTGCTTTTCAGTAATTTTGATATGTTTTTTGGTTGTGTTTTACATGTTTAGGTGTACGTTTGTGTGTATAACAACATGGTATGTGTTTATTGGTGTTTATGATCTTTTGAAACTGGTTTTAGTCATTTTTGGTATACATTTATGGTTTTATTGGTGTTCGTATGATTTTTAACAGAATTTTGCGGAAATAGGTTTGTTGGTTACGTATCAAGTTTATTGGTTCATGATGTTTAAGTTCTGAAATAGGTTTAATATTGGTTTATAAGTACGTATGATGTTGTTGAAACTAATCTGGTTTTAGTTATGATTTTATAAGTACGTATGATGTTTATAAGTTTATTGGTTCATGATGTTTAAGTTCTCAAATAGGTTTATTGATTTATACTTGTTGAACAGTCCATATATGGACTTAAGTAAGTACGTATTCGAATTATAAGTAAGTATGTATTCGAATTCTATTTGCGTCATCGTTTGGCTCGGAGGTTCAATCCTTTTTAATGTTTTTTGATAGAGTCTACATTAATTTGTGTTGATATGGACTTAACTGTCTACTACAGATTTAATTCTATTTATGGTGTTGACGTCTAATGAATTTGATCTTGTCTTTTGTAGGGTTTTCTAATGGCAAAGATTTTTCAGGGTAAGAGTCCGGTGACACCTGCAAAGGCACCTGCAAAGAAAAGCAAAAAAATCCCCGTGAATAAGAATAGAAAGATTTCCAAGTCCAAGAGAAATGCCGGTTCACGCAAAGCAAAGGCAAAACGACAGCAGCATCGCGTGCTAAGGGCAAAGGGACAACAGCATCTCGTGCTAAAGGAAAAGCTTTAGCAATAGAACAATCTTACCCCTGCGGGAAGACAAGGGCTGAATTGGTTGAATTCAAATGGAGTGCAAGTTGAAGTTTATAGTTATGTGAACAATATATACATAGTTGCATTTTTGTTCATTACCTAACTACATAAGGGCATTTAGTAACAAATGATTCTTTTTGTAGCATAATGGATAATGATGCAAAAAAGACAATTCTCGGCATCATGCGTGGGTTCTGGCCAGTGGGAGCGTATACATGGACCGATATTAATGATAAGTATCCTAAGTGGGTTCAGAAAGTGATTGACGAATTCAATGTATGTATTGTCTTCTATTGATCAATTTGTTGTATTTTTTGCTTGATGATCAATTTATATGTAGGTTAATTAGGTATAGTTTCATTTTCCAAATTTTCTTGATGATCAATTTGAATCTATTGATTCAAGGGTGCCTTCTAGTCGCTTTCCGAATTGGAACAGGCTTAAGTCTTTTAATTACATATCCTTTTCATTAAGAGTATATGCTGCTGCAGACCTGTAGTTTAGTAAAATATGCCACTAGGGTTAATAAATTAATTTTGTTTTTTTAATCTAAGTGACTTGCAATACTTGTGTTCTTTAGAAGTATATGCTGCTGCAGACCTGCAATACTTATGTGCTTTAGAAGTTTTGACTTGAGTTTTCATATTTCATTGATGATGTTCATGATGCACAAGTGCAATGTCCGATAGTATCATCCAAAGATTTTATAGAATTATGGTTCTTGAATAAAATTTACTAGTAGTTGCTGCAAATTTTTGTGCTTCATTCAGGAAAAGCCAACACATCATAATGGCTGAAAGTAGTGAACGTCAACTCCATGGCTGAAATTACAACTTCTGTATGCTTTCATTTGTCTTTTAAGTTTCTCGATATTGAACCTGATAAGAAATATGATTTTGGTTGCATGTCAAAGAGTTTGCAAACTTATAAGTAGCTAATATAAGATGCCAGCAAGGGCACTGTGTAAGAATTATCTGCAACCTTTTGAATGAAATTTTTGATGCAAGCCTGCAATTAATTATGAATGTGATGTGCTAATGTGTTTTGGTTGATAAAACTACAGATCATGGACAGTTCTGATGAGGAGATTGATGTGACGGACATATCAGATGATGAAGGAAATGGAGAGGCTAACGGTGCAGGAGGAGGCAGGTCTGATGGAGAAGACGGAGAAGGCGATTCTGAAGGCGGTTCTGATCGCGAGGATGACTAAACCAGCTTGCTGTTGTGAAACTCTCTTTAGTTTAATCAAGTATCTTCAAACTTTTAGACTTGAATTGCATTTGATTTTGGTTATTGGTTATGAGCATTATGGTAAATCTGAAGTAGGGACATAGTTGTCGGAAATTAAACTTTGCTTTTGTTGATGTATGGTGAAGTATTTGAACTTGTTGGAGGAATTGTAGTAGTGTCCGACAACTATGTCCTCAAATTATACTTCTTTTGTTGGTTGAATTGTAGTTACTTGAAATTGTTAGAGGAATTTTAGTAATAATGTTGATGGTTGAATATCAATTTGATTTTAATTATGTGATGTTTAATTATGTATTGTTGGATAGTAGCCAATTGATTTGATAATCTTGGTATTTATGTACAATTGTTTATAATGGAAAATGACCAGAACAATAGCTATTTTTTTCCAAAAAAAATAATTAAACCCCACCACATATAACCTACCACAATGGCCATTTGAAACCCAGAAAAACGATGAATATGGTAGGTTTTGGTTTGTAGGAATTGAAAAAAGTGGTAGGAATTGATTGGTAGGAAATGCCTGTTTAATGCCTTCTGGCATTAAACCTACCATTCCTCAATCAAAACCTACCAATTCTGGTAGGAAAAAAGTAGCATTTCCGACCTAAGCAACTCCTACCAGGCGACTTGGTAGGAATTGAGCCCTTTTCCTACCAGATTTGGGTCATTTCTTACCAAATTGCTGGTAGAAAATGATCGTTTTTCTTGTAGTGTCTGTCATGCATTTTAAGATACATATAAAGTTCCGTAATCTTTTATCACGATTTTATGTTTATAAATAAAAATTGGATGTTTAAATTATTATTCAACCAAAATCATGGCTACCTTCTTCCTTTTTCTCGAGAAATTATCAAAAATATTTTTTTTTTTAATTTTTTTTATGATTTCATTATTTTTTAAAGTTAGCAACCAAAATCAACCAAATGTTATTTATTTTTACGGTTTTGTTTGAAAATAACTGAAATTGTTTTTTGTTACACTTAATTACACCAAGTTGCATTTGGTTATAATATCGTATTTTTGTAATAAAAAAAGATTATAGAGATATATCTAATTCTATCCTACATACATGTAGGATTTTATGGAAATGAAACATGGTATACATCATACATACGGTTAGGGTTGTTAGATACTTGGATTTAGGGGCATGAAATAAGGGGAGAAGACTGAAGATATAGACAACCTAGCTAAACTAAAAGGGATGGGCCTTCTCTCTTTTTCTACAAAACCATACTTAACTATTCACAAGCCTTTCAAAGCGTCACTTTAGTTGAAAATTGGCATCAAGCAGATTTATTTTCCTATTTTTCTGCATATTTCAAGGTACCTACTTAAACATTGATAAAAACAAATATACGCAGTCACGCCTTTGATGTATATATTTTAGCCAAATTATTGGTACACACTTAGCTACCTGCAAAGGTTGGCTTGAATACAAGAAAGCCTATATAATCGAATTTGACTGGATTATTAATATAAACTCGTGTTTAGTTCTCATTTCTCTGCCTATATTTAAAAAAGAGATTACTGTGCTGAGAGTGAGATTTGCATGAGATTAAAAGAAAACAAGTGCAAGGGAGGAGTTTTTTTGTGAATGCGGGGGTAATATTTATATTGACAAATTTGTCATGAAAATTTGATACTAAAAAATGATTTAACTTCGGGGAATGTACCTGAACTCCTGAAAATGTCATTCTATCTTGTCATTCCAGGTCGGGGATTGGATTCGATTTTTGTTCATCCCCAAAATTTGTTAGAACAAATACTCATTCATTTATTTATAAGCTATATAGGCCTAATTATTCAAAAAAGAATATACTCATGTCCAATTCTCAAATATATTCTTCTATAACGATTGGCCACAAACAAGGTATTATAATATCCTGATTGTAGAATCTATCCGTTCGCATATATGTTACTCCCTCTGTCCCTCGTATACTTGTTTTTTTCAAAATTCGGCATTCATTTTAAGACATAGACTATAAAATATACTTCCGTAATTTATTTTTAAAATTTTCTTTTATTAAATTAAACTTTAAATATTAAATTTTGTTTAAAAGAAAAACAATTAAAATAGTTTAGAGCTATGGTATATATGAATATTAATATGCTTGTCAAGCCCCCATCCCCCAATGTATCTCAGGAGACTGAGGGAGTATACACTTGCACCACGAGTATGTCTCAGTAAATACTTTCCTTTCTTGACAGAAATGTTTTAGTAAATACTTGCTACTGCAAACGACAAACTGAAAATGAAATACTAGTAAAACAATGAAAATTCGCAAAATAGTTTTAACCTAAAACACCATTACCTCGAGAAAAATATTGTAAACCAAAGTCGGTCTCATTTATTTGCAACACAAAAAAAGGTCACTTGTTTTTCATATTATCAGCTCATAGTTACTAACAAATAAAGTCAAATTTCTCATATTTCTCCAAGATTTCTACAGAGCTAAAAAAGTCAAAAAAAAAAAAAATTCACATTTGCTGCACATCATATAAGAAAAACATATAGAAGCATAATTACCTGGTAACATCTATTTTTTGCTCATACCAGTTAAATTCTAAAACAGAAATGAATCCAAAAAATCCATGTAATCAAGAAATAATTAGTTCTTGATCTTTGGAACACAGTATACTGTAGACAACTGTTTCAAAAGAAACCAGACATAAAACCACAAGGTTTTTGAAAAAATTGCAATCTTAACGAATTCAGTGCATTTTGCTTGATAATATTACAAATTGAGGAATAAGTAATAGACACTTCTCCAAAGAGCTGGCATTATCCATTATCCACGGGTTCTGTTGCTGCTTTCTGCATTTCTCACCGGATTGAAATAAGCATGGGTCTGCAATATCATTTATCAATTATTCCAATGAAGTTTCCGGATGGCATGCAGACAACATCAATGACTCCACCAATTGGGAAATCGCAATACTATCTACCTAACCATCCAATTGGAACTCACAATACTACTAAGTGGCATACTATGTCATTTGGTATGGAGTGCCGGACACAAAACATATCCGAATTTCACTTGGAAAGTCTAAAGATTGGGGACACTGGGACATTGTACCATATTTGGACACGGGTACATGGATACGGCATAATATATTAATAAACAAGTATGGTAAATTAGATACCTTTAAAAAAGTAATAATAAAACTTAGATTCAACTTGATTTCCTAAAGAAGTTTGCAAATTAGGCATCTTCCCTACATTTATTTCATTCTTTCTTCTTTCTTTCATCTCACATATTTATTTTGAATTGCAAGTTTAACTCATATTTGATCTTTAAATTGGTCAAAGTGTACACATTTTAGTCGAAGGATCCAACACGAAATAAGGTGTCATGTCCAAGCCTGACGCGCGTACGAAGACCTAAACAGAAGAGTCGGAGTAACATGGATGCCATGACACTTCTAAACAGGTAATGAGCTATCTACAAATCTACAACTCATTTGCCCAACTAAAAGAAACAGATATTTAAATTTCAATTAAAAAAATTAGATTAAGATTACTGCAGCATTGCAGCGAGCCACGACACTAGAAAACCCAGATTATATACTGACAAGGCACCTGCCACAATGTTAATATAGAGCCCCCAACATTTATATGTAGAATTTCAATAACAAGTTTATATATATGTCTATAACAATCTATGTTCTAGCAAGTTGTTCAGATCTAATTCCAAGTACGCATATATTCTCGTAAGCATAAAAATATTAAATTTACATTCTGATTTTTGTATGTATAATACTAATTCTTTAACACATAACAAATAAATGGATCTCAGAAATGCATAAACTTTACCATAGACATAGACACACACACACACATATATAAACACACACACATGCTGATTTACTCGCATGACCTATAGCATTTCTGTAAAGTAGATGTCATAAAAAGCTTTACTTAGATAGTGATCTTAGTATCTTACCATTGCTTCTTTTGCAGTTGGCCTTTCTTGATGATCATAACGCAGCAACTGGTCAAGGAAATCAACAGCCTACACGCACACACGTCAACACTGTAAGACTAAAAAAAAAGCAAAAGGAGTATGTAAGTTACCAAGAACAAGTAGCAAAAAAACTACCTCAGGAACGGCAATATGTTGATTATCAGCATTAATGAATTTTGCCCAAGGTTTCCGGCTATGCCTATATATCCAAAAGAACACGATAAGCATCAAGAAATGTAGAATTCCCTCTAAAAAACAAAGCTAGACTACTAAATTCACTAACCTTCCAACAAGTGCTGCAAGATTTGGGTCTAACTCTAACCGGTACTTGTTTAAATAAGAATTTAATTCTTCTGTCCCCAACACCTGCCCATCAGATACACTATTTAATAAAATCCGTGCACGATTAACTAGGGTTCATGCTTAACCAATCAGAGACAAATATACAATTTGGAAAAAGAATACCTTGGCAATTTTGACAAGTTGATCATAATTGTCATGCCCATAAAAGAATGGTTCCTTGCGGAATATCTGCACAAATAAGTCTATACTATAAGCAGCAGAAAGTGAACTTTACATATCTAACTACGATATATAAATATATATAGTCTTTAAAAAATTCAAAAACCCACGATTGAAAATGTAAACAGATCAAAATTGGTTTACATGCATCATTAGCCTAAAGCAACTATTTTAGTGAGGTGTGAAAAAAGGAAGGCACTAATAACATCCAGGTTCGCTTCACATATCTAAACACTATAATGGAATGCATCATGCACCATCTAAAAACCCAATTATACAATTATGCAATAATTCATTGAACTTAATAATATAAAGTATCAAGCTAGAAAATTGAAGTGCCAGGGTATACATACCATCCCAGCAAACATACAACCCAGGCTCCACAAATCTAAAGAATAATCATAGTCTTGGAGATCAACCAAAAGTTCAGGACCTTTAAAATATCTGCAAACAGAAGCAGGTATATAAAATAAGCAAATGTCTTCACAAAATCTATACTAAACTATATTAGCTAAGCATGGGTATAATTTGTAGTTTGGTTAACCCCATTTTTTTGGTCATCCCTCACCACAACCGTTAGATCTTCCAAATCAAATAATTATAACCGTTAAATCAAAATATTAAAAATGTTAACAAGCAAAGTTTTCAGGTTCGATACCCGCCAACAACATATTAGATTTAACATTAATATTATTATTTCTAAAGATATAAAAAAAGATATATGATTCAAATCTCATTAACCACATATTATTTTATACTATTTACATAATCAGAAATCAGAACACTCGGAATAAAATAATAATTAATTAATAATTAATTTTAATATTTAATCACTTATATTATAGTTATATATAACAATAATAAAAATAAAATTTTTAATAAAGACCCGTCGCACGGGTTTTAAGCTAGTATAAATAAAAGTAGGTTAAAACTTAGTCCAACAGCTTAAGTCAAAAAACTAGCTGAACTACCTACTATCTACACCATGTTAGTAATGAAACAATTCCATTGCCTGCAGTCATCAAACTATCCAGAAAGCCATTGTTAGAGAGTCAAAATACAACCAAAACTCAAGTCTTTTTAACTTTTTACTGAAATGCATACATATTCACACACACACATATAATATAAATAAATACTGTGTATGCATTCACAACATGGGAAGATGAAAACATAAAGATTTAGATATATAGTTTGACATACCAATTGGGTAACCAGTGCATATCAAGCATAAATGAATCTAAAGTATATTGTTGAATAATCACAATGATTCACAGATTTATAAAACAGAATTCAACAATAAAATCAAATTAAAGGAACTGGGTCTAGGGGTGATTTGCATAACTGAAGTTCAGACATCAAAATTTCTTGCCCAAATACCGGAGAAAAAAAAATCAGAAGCGAACAAATGGAACTTAATTGGGTGTGGCAGCCAAAATAAGCTGAAAACCCAAGTATATACAGAACTATTGGTTTAACAAATTATTCTTGATCAAATTTCAAGTTCTGTAAGAAAGTGATTAAGCTCAATACTATCTGTTACGCGGTAAACATTAGAAAATAAACATATGCCTATATCACAATCATTTAACCGGTGCACTACAACGTCCACGAAATCTTGACCACCAGCCAGCACAGAGTATAAGACAACTTAAATAATACAAATCTTGAAAAATCTTTGTCATAGGACTTCTAAGAACACAGGAAGCGAGGCAACGGCCTCAACCTTTATCCCCAAATAACACAGTCAATAAGTCAGGGACATTAGTTTGTATTAGATATGAGAGAAAGACTTGTTCTTGTTCCAGAAAAGAAACCACCACCAGACGTATAAATTACAGGAACAATATGAGAGAAAGACTTGTTCTTGTTCCAGAAAAGAAACCACCAGCAGAAGTATAAATTACAGGAACGAAAAATTACACCGACATTATAAATGCACATATCTTTCAATTAAGTTGAACATCAATAGACAAAAAATTTGAGATCAAGATCGCCACTAACCTTAGGGTTAAATTTGAGAAAACAGTATTAGGATAAAAGGAGATTTAAAGATATAATGGAGCTGGCCCAGAATTTAGTTATTGCATCTGGACTAGTAAACTCGATGGGATGCCTAAACTAGGCTGGGTTTTAATTATAATTGGAAAATTTAGGTAACCCTATAAAACTAAATTAAAATTCCCAAATTTCTGAAATTATCCAAAAAAATCTTTTCACCGAGAACCAAATGTTATTGCTTCGGTAACTAAATCAAATTATATTTCAAAAGAGCCCGAATGATATTCAGATACCTGAGACAAATATTCACCCCTAACTAAGTCTATCACTACAATCCCATAAACATGGTAGATAATTAAAGCATGTATATATATACCAGGTAGGGTGACGAAAAAAATGATTACGTCAACCAGAGAACATACCTTTCATTTCAAAAACTAGAGAATAGACAGAGACTGACCTTGAAGCAACGCGTACATTATATTCTTTGCCAGGATGATAGAACTCTGCAAGACCCCAATCAATAAGACGAAGCTTTCGTTGCTCGTGATCAATCATCACATTATGGGGCTTCACGTCTCGATGCATAATGCCTTGAGAATGGCAGTAATCTAATGCCTGAAATATATATACAAAATTTACAGGTTACCAGCAGAGATAGTATTATATTAAAATCTTATTGATAAATGAAAACGACACAAATGTGTCACAAACATAAAAAAATAAGATTTAGCACAAATATGACTTCCCAAAAACACTTTTTACTTTTACGACATTAGGATCTTAGTCATTAGAAATCACCGAACAATGAGAATGTGGTTTCATGTTTCTGATGTAATATTCACAATGCCAAATGGGTATCAACGGCTGCCAAAAACTCCTCTTAATTTACGTTAGATTTATCCTCGAAGATAAAAAGTCAAATCACAGAGCGAGAGTATTGATGGACTACATACAAATCCTGTAAGTAACATTTTGTTAGAATGTAGCAGTGCCTTTTAACAAGAGCTTCCCTACATGTACTAAAAATATACTTTTCTAACAAACAAGCAAATTTCCATGAAACGTAAAGTTCCTCAATTTCCTGCAGTAACAAGGAATTTCCACTCCCTTGAGTAAACTCAAGTTAACTTTCACGATATAAACATTCTATGAAGGAAAAAAGAGGAAGGGAAATCAAGCAAATGAAATCCAGATCCTACAGACCTACACCATCTTTGTTCTATCATCTGACCCCAAGCTTGCTTGACTGGTCTTTAACACAAACTAAATTTTAGAATACCAGAACATTCATCATCTAGACATCCACAAGGCACAACTTATTCAGCTTTTCTATATCAATTGAAATCTTTGTCCACATCTCCGGCAAAATATTTTTCGAAAACAGAACCGGCTAATTGCAACAAATTCTAGCAAGAACGATTATACACCCACATTCCTTGAAACTACTATATCAACATACTGTATATCCTAGAGACTTGGTCTATTAATCTTATATTTAGAAAAGAAGTAAAAAATTTGACGTACTTGGTATCAGATAGAACACTGATGACAAAGATATGCAGTACCAGAATTCTTGGACGAAAATTACTTCCTCAATCTAATGTGACAGAGACACAGAGTAAACTACTTGCCTGAGGCGTGCATGATATTAAGAATTGCAAGTATTACATATATAGTTTGAGAGCCTACCTTGAGAAGTTCATAGATGTAATACCGAATGTCATAGTCAGAAAGTGTAGGATACAACACTTTAAAATCGGTATTATTCACATATTCAAATATTAAACTTGGAGTCTTTGATTGCTGATCTCTAACAATATCAAGCAAATTCACAATATTTGGCCCGCCACAGAGGTTCTGTAGTATTTTTATCTCCCTTTTGATCTGCACAGATAAAATAATGCCTTCAAAATAAACTTAACAGAAGTCACTAATCATCTACTTTAAAAATCATGTAGAAGCAATAGCACTATAATCCCTTAGTTACAACTTACAAGTAAGAGTGTAAGGAGTCAAGCTAGTCTAGCTTCGTTTGTAAATTATTCAAATAAATAATCATATATTCGTTGTCATATCATTAAGTTTACGTTACAGAATTGTATTCTTGAGGAAGATGGAACCAAAAACAAAACAAAAAAAAAGACAGTAATTAAAGATTACAATCAACAACCCTATTTTAGTAAACAAGGGAACAAGTTTGCATGGAACTGTACACGATAAAAAACTATGATGTACATCTTCTATTCTTGCAATTTAGATCCTTCTGGATTTTATTCCCTCGTGTGTACACTTTTGAAACCCAAATGCCGAGTACATCTAGGAAAACAATAGGTCCATATCACATAGGAAAAAAGAGACCTCCAGACTCTTGCAAAGAGCATGGCATTTTCATTAAATCATTAACTTGACAGATTATTCTTCCTATATGAACAGCTTAGTTACATTGCTTTGACCTTCATTCTTTTCAATGAACAGATTAACTCATACAGTTGTCTACTTTTTTCAATAGGCTTAGCTAAGCATTTGTGGAACCAATACTGTGAATAAATAATTAAATATAATTGAGAACTTCATCCGCTATTTATATCATACGGCCCAACACATAAACCAAAATCTCATCAAATGGCATTCTTCATTTAAGACATTACAAACCAAAAGGTTCGATCTTGCAACAATAGATAAAAACAATAACTCGTATTTTACTAAAAAAATACCTTCTTCTTCTTAACAGGCTTGAGAATCTTAATAATGCACTTATCATTGTTGCTGCAATGAAATCCCTCAAAAACCTCGCTATATTTCCCCCTCCCAACTTTCCTCACAACCTCGTAATCGTCTTGCTCCCTACATATCCAATCCAAAAATCAAACCAAATACAACCTCAACACAAAAATTCTATAAACAAATAAGCTTCCAACCAAAACATTACATCAATTAATCAAGCTAAACAGTATATCACATCTATCATAATCAATACCAATAAGATATATCATTCAATTTAAAATGGAAGAAAATAGAGAGAGAGATAGATGCGAGAGAGGGGGAGGGGGGGAGAGAGAGAGGCGCGAGAGAGGGGGAGAGAGAGAGAGAGAGAGAGAGAGAGAGAGAGGGNGAGATTAACATCAGAGTAAACCCTAGCCTTAGACGGCGCGCCAGGGCGGCGAATTGATTTCCCGATCTTCTGCGCCAGCGTTTCGGTCTGCGAAATCGACGGTCGTACACGGTAATTCAACGACGGTGGAGACGACGGCGGCGAAGAAACAGATTGATGCTTTATAATATTATCAGGGAGAGACGAAAGGTGGGCCCGAGAAACAAAGTGACGGAAATTAAATAACGGAGGAGATGAGATGAAGAGATTTGAACGGCGATGAGGTGAGATTATATGTAAAAGAGGCCTTACGGCCATCAAACGGAGGGTTTGATTTTGTTTTATAATGCTTTTGTTCTCAGATTCAACTTCTCTATTGCTTATCCATCATTCTTGACCCTTTTCTATTATTATTTTGATTTATTTTCCACCTAATTTTTCGATTGTTTTTGGGGGTTTTGTTATTTTTTGGGTAATTTTGGCCCAGGCGACTTCATCGAAGTTTGTTGGGATACTTTGGGCCTACTGGAAATTGGTGCACGTTATTGACCCATTATATGTACGAGTCAAAAGTATGATCATGATATCTTTTTTGTTTTATATTTTCTCATTTAACACTAATACATTACTGTCCTTGGCAAAAAAAGAACACACTGTAGTTAGTGTTTTTAAAGACGGCAATTGAGATTAACTGGTATAAATACTTGTAGTGATTAATAGTATAATTGAAATAATTAATCAAATAATAATAAGATTTATTTAGAAATATATTATAATATTTATAAATTTTAATATATTAATTCAAAAAAAATATGTACTAATTAATAAGAATTTACCGAATTGGTAGAATACCTTAAAACAATTAATCAATAAATTGGTGACTTTTCAAAACATTTCTAAGGTCTATAGTCTATAGTTTGCTTATATGGATATTTTGTCAGAGAATAATTTTGTGTAATAGCAGCTAAGAATAGAAGAGTTGTGATAGGAACCTATATAACTTGTCTGGGTGGTGTAGTTGGTTATCACGTTTGCCTCACACGCAAAAGGTCCCCGGTTCGAACCCGGGCTTAGACATATATATTTTGTTGCTTATGCTTATTTTGAAAAACGGAAAGCAGCTGAATTTGGAATTAGGCCCGAGTCTTTTTCCATTAATCTATATCTATCTATACTATTATAGCAAAACATGGTTTCGTTAGGTTGGTTAACACCTTTCAAAAAAATCCTATGTTAGGTTGTTTGTTTGTGATAGATGACACGGGAAGTGGTATATGAGTATGATTAAAAGTTAGAGTTCGTAGTGCAGTAGGATAAGTTGTTTATTTTTTCATATAAATTTGTAAGAATTATTTAATTTATTAATATATTTAGGAAAGTATTAACAATTTTTTAGGAAGATGTTAACCAACCAAACGAAACCATGTTTTGCTTATAATAGTATAGTATAGACCAAATCATTCTACACCTGAAAATAAATATTTGAAATCCACCTTTACACAAAGAAGTCAATACTGTTTCTTGTATCCTAATTATAAGATATGTCTTGAATATTGTCTCTATATTCTAATACTATACTATTATAAGCAAAGCATGGTTTCGTTTGGTTGATCGATTAACTCCTTCCAAAAAAATCTTATCATTTCCTTCTTTTTTAAAACACCAGTTATGTATAAAAACAAATTCAATTTTTCTTAATAAAAAAAAATACGAGCTACACGGCTCTGCCTTTCAGTGAAACACCTACTAAACACAGGAATGTATGACTTTTTAAATATAATATATTCTATGAAAACAAAACTACTGGCACTACTTCACCCGCACACGAGTTCTATAATCACTGCATATCAACTCAAGACACCGAGTTTGGAATCATCTCTAAATGTTACTTATGAATGTCTCGATATTTTTATAATATTTAACAGTTTATGTTTTAAAATTTACTTTTTTCATAATAAAAAAATCAATATTACAAATGTTAAAATCAGTCTCATCGCACAGGATATAT
>PHNY01245147.1:2073-31216 GCA_003724115.2 Anethum foeniculum
AAAAAATTTGATCCGGATCCGGATCCAAATTTATGAAAAAAAACCGGACCGGATATCCGGTCCGTTTTTTCTGGATCGGATATCCATATTTACGGATTTTTTAAACTGAATACCGGATCGAAAATGCGGATAATCCGATTTTCGGATTTTTATGCTCACCCTGCTCAGAATAAAGAGGTGATGGGCTGAAATTACAATTTGAAAAGTTATTTCCGTTTTCTTTTGAGAAAAAAAAAAGTAGTACAAGATCGGATACCGCGTAAGAGGCGTGTAACCGCGTATCTCTTGAGTGAGTGGGGGCAGTGAAATTGATACGTACATTACTTATCAGAATCAGAAGAATAAATAATAATAATAATAAATAAATAAAACAAACATGATATCAATGAAATGAGGCTACCACAAGTCCACAACACATCACCCAGTTGACTTCATTTTGCCACAAATTTCTACGAAGTCTGCTCACAGGAGGGAAAGGTTAAAGGTCTTAAATTGGTATTTAAAAGAAATATTATGTGTTCTGATTAATTATAATATAATTAATAACAAAAATTCTCTGCATTTATGTATATATCATTAGTAGAATTATTTTAAATCATCAAATTATTGTAATTATATTGTTTAAAAATAAATTTTGATATTTCTCGCACTAATCATAAGCAAATATACTCGGAAATCATATCTGCGTTTTGTTATAATTATTATAATTATATTGTTTAAAAAAGAGTAATATATTGTTAGAACCGGTGTCCATATCCTCAAATTCAATTACTCTTTTTCTTATCCAAACTTATATGGCTCCTCTCTTTTATTCCATTTTTGAACATATTAATTTTCGAAATTACTCAATTAGGGAAATATTGTCGCATATATTTTAGAAAACTTATTATAATTTTAATAATATAATTTTTGATAGATGATCAGATTTATATTATAAAAATATTTACCATATATTAAAAATAATAAATTTGTTCTATACCATTACTACCTAATTTATGCGGATAAGTATTTAAAAGTATTATCTTTTAATATAAAAAATATATGTTTCTTCACGCATATATTTTTCTTTACTTTGAAAGTTATTTGCTAAACTTCTACATATATTTTGGCAGCATAAAAGAGACGATATATATATCTTTATTAATTGAATATATTTATAAATATAATTACAATCTGAATATAATAATCTTATTAAATATTAAAATTACAACCCAACCCCTTTCCCCAGGCCCCAGCCCACAGGTAAAGAAGATATATAGAAAACGCTACAAGTCTTTGCATATCGCCTGTCCTAAATACTATAAAAAACACCCTTGACTCGCTCATATACACACACACACACACATATACTTACAAACCATCCAGGGAAGAATCAGAATGGCGGATCAGCTGACTGACGATCAGATCTCGGAGTTCAAGGAAGCTTTCAGCCTCTTCGACAAGGATGGCGATGGTTCCTCCCTCTTTTTAAATAATTTGTTATAATTTTATTTAATTTATGATTTTTTTTTATGCAGTTTTGAATTAATTTATCATTCAGATCTGCCTTTGTTGTTTTGGATCTCTAGCTTTTATTTTAATCTAGAGTTTTTGTTTTGTATTCTGTATTTTTTTTTTTTAATGTTTTTAGTTCATGTTTTATCCTGCTCATCTTGTTATTATTTTTAATGGATTATTTTTGTGTTTTTTGTTGGTAAATTGTGACTAGTGTTATGCTTTATGTGTTTCATGATTTATTTCTGAAATTACTGTTTTGTTTTTACTTTTGGAAAGTGTGTGTAAAATTATTTGAGCTTATTACCGTGTTAATTGCGTAATTTTAGAGTGAATTTATATGAGCTTTAGTAAATCCTGGATATTGATTGTGATTTGTAACTGTGGGGTTTGAAATGACATGGTGTGGGATGTCTTAACAACATTTTAATCTCTTTGTTTTTTTTCAGAATTTAATGAATGGATGTACGAGCTAGCCACCTAATTGTTCCGGTTCTGAATAGATATCGTGTTTTGAATTAGAATTAACAATTTTGCTTTCGTTAATAGATTCTATAAGATATGGATAAATGCCTTCTATGCGTTTTTGTTAATGACTTAATTGAATGCAATAGGGAATTAATGACTTGTGATAATATGGATTTTCTGGTATTTGTCGTTACAACTATTTTATATCAAGTATATCCTGTTGGTGTGTGTTTAATTACGTGTTTGATAGACCAACTTAATATATATGTTTACAGGTTGCATCACTACCAAGGAACTTGGGACTGTAATGAGATCACTGGGCCAGAACCCTACTGAGGCAGAACTACAGGACATGATCAATGAAGTTGATGCTGATGGTAATGGGACCATCGACTTCCCTGAGTTCCTCAACCTCATGGCCAGGAAAATGAAGGATACTGACTCTGAAGAGGAGCTCAAGGAGGCATTCCGAGTGTTTGATAAAGATCAGAATGGCTTCATTTCTGCTGCTGAGCTGCGCCATGTCATGACCAACCTTGGGGAGAAGCTTACTGATGAAGAAGTGGATGAGATGATACGTGAGGCTGATGTTGATGGCGATGGACAGATCAATTATGAAGAATTTGTCAAGGTTATGATGGCCAAATAATGATCCTGCCCTTAACAATCCACAAAGACATCCGTATATCTGAAAAGAACAAAAAGAGGGTTTAAATAGTTTAGTAGGTTTCGTAGCGTGTTTATTACCTTTCTATTAAATGGTTATTGTGAAACTCTGATGGATGTAGTGGTGCCGTTTCGGTGGTGGTAGAATATCTGTTTAATTTGTGTTACAACTTTTATATCAGCGGCTTTATAAAAATATTCCTTTGTGTCTATTGTTCTTATTTGGTAGGTGTTTAACTCCTTGTTATAAATTCAAACCTGCAGTCAATTGTTATTTTCTTCGTAACCTTGCTCTTGCTCTTGTTTCCTTTTCTGGTTTTTGCTCCTGCAAGAGAGATTCATGTAAATAGAATTAGGAGTAAAACTATTAAAATGCTAACAGTTGATTATTGGACATGTTTAAAGCATCAGACACAATAGTGCTGCTGCAAACATCTTTAAGCATTTGCTTTCTGCTTGGGTCATTGTATTTACAGGTGGATTATTTACGGTAACTTGGTGATTGTTCACAGCTTGGCTTTCTTATGAGTGGAAATTAAGCAATATACTCCCGGAGAATGGAAGTTTGTTGCTAGAGCAAGTTATATGTACTACATTTACATAATTGTACACAAACTGCAATTCGTGCTCCGGCTCAGTCATACGAAGAATCAAAAAGCACATTACTTGCATGTTCAGATCTATGTAGTAGTCTTAATCCTACTTCGTAAAGTTTGATCAGAATACTGGTAGAAGAGAAAGGCCCTTGATATATTAATTATGCATTTATGTACACGTATCTACAATTATTAACAATAGAGATGATACAGTCTGGGCATCGCACGGATTCAGTAAACGATAAACATGTAATAACGTCTGAGTTTATGAGAATAAAAGCCACATATTGGGCAATAGACGCACAACATAAGATGCATATTGGAAATGCTCAATGCACAGATGTTTCTCTTTCCATTGTCGTGGATCATGCATGCCATCTTACACAAAATCATAGGGATATCTTGAGCGAGTACTTGAGAATTTGTTTCTGTTCAGAGCAACCTATCCTGAATACCAAAGTGTCCTACGATTTGTGTCCGGACTTGCCAAAAGTATACTCTTATATCTGTATCTCATGAAACAAAAGCTGTTCTGTAAAAAAGGGAGCAAAAAACTTTGCTCAACCAAAACAGGTTCTTACAAATTTTTAATAACCAAACATCATGTCAGAAAGACAATTACATAGAACATAAATAAGTTGATGCATTTCGTTCGTACACAAGATCGGTTGGTATTTCCCATCGATCCTTCATACAAACACAAAGAAAAAAGGGTAACTCAGTAACTGATGCAATACTCAACTTGCTATCATTATAATCTTTTCAAGCTTTTCTTTCTTGCATCGATCTTCTTTTTGTCTGCATTAACCTTAGACGGCCCAACATTTTCCTTATTTTTTATCATCGGTGCCATTGACAAAGTTGTGGACCCATTAACTCCCGTATCTGTCACTGTACTGGGGGCAGCATTTGTTGGTTGGTCTTGACTTCCTTTCGCCGCAGTATTAGTAGTAGGGGCCAGTGGAGATGGCAATGGAACTGCAGCACCTGTTGCACCATTCTTCTGTTCCGTGCTAAGAGCTGAGGTGTTGGTCTGGTCAACATTAAGACCAGTGGCCGATTCAGAAATTGCTCCATTTTTAAACTTTGGTTTTGGCTTCATAGCATGACAATCAGAGTAAATCCTGCGGTTTTCCAGTAGCTAGATCAGAACGAGTGAGAGAGTAATGGTAAAAGGAGAATTTTTATGTAGAACTATACGGACTAATGGTAAAAGATGCATCTCTTTCCATAACTAGGTCAAGGAATGGTAAAAGATGCATCTCTTTCCATGACTAGGTCATGGATATGTAACTATAAAGAAAATAAATTAATAAATGCACCAAACATTTTGCGGATAGATATCAAGACAAACAATTTGCTTGGCATACCTATTACAGAACTGCAATTCAGAATCTTTAATACTCTAATTTTAATTGAGTTGAGTAATTGCAAACATCAAAATTCAGGAACCTAAATATCATAAATGAACTAAAATTGCACCCAGTAATGTCTTGACACTTGTACAACTTATATTCGGTTTGAGGGCTGCATAATCTCAACAAGGAGGCTTGTCGAATATAGGCATAATAGAACATAATTGACTGATACTTACTGACACACACTAAGATCCCAGACACAGTACAAGTGGCACAACATTGCAAGTCAGACTATAGATGTGTAACTCTCAATTTTTGTCATTGAAGCGCAGATGTTTTTCACGAGTATAAGATTTGGCTTCCAGAAAATGTCGGTGCATTAAATGATAATATATTAATCGATTCCAACAGAAATTAATTTAAAGTCTAATTATTTTGCTATTACAGCTACGAAATTTTACTTGACACCATTAAAGAGCGCTAAAATTTAGCGCTTCTGGCTTTATACGGCATTATCCACTAAAAATGTTTATTTACTTTAAAATACTACCAAAATGTGTTACTGTTACATAATACTTCAAACATGAATAGCTGCCGAAAATACTGAGACACAATCTCGAGGTATGTATAATGAGCCCCAGCTTGTTTAGTAACTTTTAGGTGTTTGAACAAATACAAAAATTACTTACATATCAAATTCATAGGAATATGTAGGGATGTAATTAAATTTATACGTAAAAAAAGTTACTTTAAGCTTATTAGCCAAAACAGAATGTCATTCAACTGAGTAGAATGTTAGTCATAGTCTATTTTGTCTTAATCATGAAACTTGGGTCTCACCTGGCATGTCTAGCATACTCTTCATAATCATCAAGTAGCATCTTTCCAGCCTGCTCATTTAAAGCTGATCCTGGAAAAGGCTCAATCAATAAGCATCTAACGACCTGTCCACGGAAGGGAATAAATTTTATTATCATTACACAAACCATGCCAGAGGCAAAAAACATAAACTAAAGTACTTACCAAAGAAAACAAACTGAATGGTTTTGTTTTCAAGAATCAAGAAAATGAAAGAACAGTATAAGAAACCATAAACTTACAATCAGAACATGTCTTAAGCCAAGACCAGGGTTCCAATCCTTTTTCAATGTGTTAACACAGATCTCACCATTTTTTGGTGCGACATTTGGGTGAAAAATCTTGGTCAAGAAATAGCCTGAAAACAACATAGAACAGTGTTATTCTGTAGCTCAACAATAAATTACTAGAAGTCACCATGAGCGGAAGATAACTTTTGACAAAATAGATAGACAAACATAAAAGCAAATTTTATCTGCACTCAACACAGTATTAAGATAAGCTTCGACAAGATTATACCGCAACAAGTAACACCGTAACCTTTTTTATTAGCATGTAACAGAAGTAATGATGATAATAGTAAGTGCAAAAGCAGATCATGAAACTCCAAGTAACACTATAAACTCTTTCTATTAGCATGTAACAGAAGTAATGATGATAATAGTAAGTGCAAATAGCATATCATGAAACTCAGGTAACAGTGGGATTTCTGAACCACCGAAGTCCACCATAAGAAATTGAAGAAACAAGATATCTTAAACTTGAAGACAGAGACCACTAAACAAAACAATGCAAGTGAAGAATAGTAATTAAAAAATGGGATTGCATTGTACTTCAATAATCTTCTGGACTAACAAGCAAGTGGGGAGAAAGGTAAGAATGTAAGTTCTAAATCTGGTAGCTTCTGTTATTAGAGTATAAACATAGTCCTAGGAACTTAAATACTAGTTTTAAGTTTATGAGCATAGATCTGAAAAACCTGCAGGAGGAGAATGCGGGAAATCATGACCAAGTATCAACTTCATACGGAAAACACCATTGGCATAAGGAGTCCCCGCTGTAAAACAAGAGATCCTTGCATTTAGAATGGATAACTAAATGACTATCTGAAGGCATCATAGTTGATGTATAGTTTTTACCTGGCCCCTCAATATCAGCAAAAATGGTAGAAAAATCGTCATCATTTACGCCTACCCTAATTCCCTCGGGAGGAGTTTCATCAAGATTTTTCAGTTCCTTAGCAAGCTGCTTTATAACATTTGGAGGAAGATTTTCATTTGTCGCCTGCATTTATTGTGCAAGGAAACCTGTTATAGAATAATGCATAAAAGATTCTTTGCCCCATTATGGGCAGTACATGACTCCCCAAAAATCGTACATTTCTATGCCAGGAGTTTGACAAAGATTTCAACATCCAACCATGGACTACAAAAATTAAAAACTTACTAAAACAAGTAAAAAGGTTATGTTTATAGAGCGACACAACTTTCTTGTAGTTAAATTTAAAGGGTAGTGATGGTCTCGACCAATAGCATTAGCTTAGCAACTCCAATTCTATATGTATATATAATAAAAAAGCAATCCCACACATGAATCCTCCAAAATAAATAAAAGTTCCAGATGAAATATCGAGAGAACTTACCATTGCCACAAGAGTAAGAGTGATTCCTCAAAGAACCACTGTTATTGTACTGATTAAATCAGGCCTCCGTGAAATCTTGAGGAAGGGGCAATAGACAATAGGTGTGAGGGATAGTCTGCAAAACACAGGAACCATTCTCTTTAGATAAAAAACAAGTTACTCCGGATAAATCTATCTTTTTTCCCGACATCCATAATTACTTGCAAGTTACAATGAACCAGAAAAGAAAAGAAGAAGCTCGCTTTAGCTACTAATACAATCAGATAATCACCACATACTTTCTGCATTTGAAATGAAAGATAAACAAAAAATACAACAACGAGCATCTTAAGTGCTATAAAATGAAGAATCAATTCTGCAACAATGAGAGAAACCCTCATATTATGCATTAAACAAAACAGAAGCTGACATAATAGAAATAAGTAGGAAACTGATAAGTATTACTTAACAATCACCCGAAAACAAAACAAGCGTTTTCACAGTCGAAGACTCGAACACAATTAGACCTAATTCACATCACCTACCCTAAAAAAGAAATTATGTGGGAGTCATCAAGAACAAACAGATCCCTAAAAAGAAAGAAACTTTAACAACCCACTAATAAAACAATCAATTTGAATTGGGAACTTGCCAAATTTCCACTGTAATCAGTATGCATAAAAGAGAAGAAAAGATAGTAAAAAAACTCCACCCTAACAAGATTTAAAACAATCAATCTTTAATATATATTTCAATTGTCATAGACAACTAGCATAACATAATAGAATTATAAAGAAACATACTTTAAACCCAAAGAATCAATTCCAAAGCAAATCAAACTTAAAAACAGACAGCCCTTTACAAAAAAGAATGAAAAAGAAATCAATATTATAAATTAAAACCAAGAAACAGAACATATAGATAGAAGATAATTATAAAAACCCACATGAGAAATGAATAAATTAATTTAATTTGAAGCAAATTTCAAGAACAAGTGTATGCATAAGATCTGAAAATAAAGAAATGAGCTTGAAAGAAAGCAAGAAGGCTTACTGGGAAAATTAGAGAGGTGCAGTTGTTGTTGGTGGTGTTATGTATAGTTTGTATGGATATATCTGTTGGTAGAATACTCCAGATTAACAAAGCTACAAACAAACAAAAGAGGAGGATAGGTTCAAGTGCAACAACGTTACTATCCCTTTTTTTCAAAATATTTAAGTGAATGTTAACATTACACATATAACATATACATGTCTTTTTTTATACACCGGACCCTTCTTACGTTAATTTTTAGTACAGTAACAAGTACTTTTACGTTGATCAGTTAAATTGATTAAAATTTGACTGAAATTTATAAGTATTTTATAATTGAAAAAAATAGAAAAATAATATCATTGAAAAGTACATTTAATGTATTTTAATATATAATTTTCAGTTTTTTTAAATAATATAAAAATAATTTTTAATCTTTGATCAAATATTAGTCAATTTGACCGATAAAAAAGAAAATGTAAGGGTTTCAGGGACGGAGGGAGTATTCGTTTACGTAATTGTTTGTGTGAAAATGGGTTTCAGTGCACATTAATTAATTGTTTATGTAGAGGCATATGTTGATTTCAGTTTAGTGTTTAAACCTGCTGCGACAAAAAGGGTTATTCTAAAATTTAGAGAATTTTTTGGGTAATACTTTAAAGGCGCATGTTTTAACCTGTGCATAAAAAAATACTTACATATCGATATAAATAGAACATATATAATATATATTTCCAAATTTTATGTGAGGTTATAATCTCCATTTAAGAAATATGAAATGAAAAATATATGTTGCAATATTACATTATCTACATTTCGTACTTAATAAGGAGCTATTATACACAATATAGCATGATGATAGTGGGAATAAGAAGCTGAAAACAATATTGAGTTGCTGGGCCAATTCAACAATGGATGATTGAGAGCAAAGTAAAAGTAGATTCCCTAAATCAAATCCATTATTATTGTTTTTTTTGACAAAAAATCCATTATTATTAGTGATTTCAAAAACTATATTACTGTTATTTTGACAACGAAAACACTGCATCTCATGTTATGTGACTATTAAGTAGTCAAATTGACTTAATTTTGATCGATAATTAAAATAAATTTATGTATTATTATAAAATTTTGAAAAGTACATTTTAAAGAGGATTGTATATATTTTCTAATGATATAAGTTTTAAAAGTTATTTAATTATATATTAACGGTAATATGCGGTCAAAATTTAAACAATACATTTTAAAGAGGATTGTATATATTTTCTAATGATATAAGTTTTAAAAGTTATTTAATTATATATTAACGGTAATATGCGGTCAAAATTTAAACAATCTGACCATTGACTAGTCAATACAGGACACATAATATGAGATGGGGGGAGTACTTAAAAGGAGATATCGCTTGATCACATCATCATTAAATCAATGTATATTTACATTACCTCCTTACCAAAAAAAATAAAATGTATATTTACATTACCCAACATTAGTACTAAGTAGTACTGGTACCACATTTGGTCGCTCCTTGCATTTGGGTGATTATAAATGAATGTTAATAACGTCAAGCAGGAACATTAGCTTAATAAAAATTTATCACTTATCCTCATAAATTCTGTAACATATATTTTATCTGTAAGAGACGTAAACTTCATTAATCAAAAAATTAACTAGCTAATTGGGACGGAGCCGGTATTAATTTGGAATAGAAAGATTAGGTGGGGAACTCATATCTGGAAACCTGTCGGGAGGTGTGCCCTAAATAAATGAATAATAATAAATTTATACTGCTAAAGACAGAAAGTGCTACAAGTGTATACTCCCTCCGATTCGAAATACATGAATTTGTTATAAATTAGGTGTCCACTTCAACTTTCAAGATAAGTTTATATTTTCAAAACCAACCCTAGTTCACGTATCTCAAATTTATATTTCCAAATTCAACTATACGACATATATTATACTCAATTAATGCAATTAATACAACTTTTTTCATTAACATTAACATTTCTTAATATGTTTAATTTTTTGAAAGTGGACAACTATTTTGAAACGGAGGGAGTAGTTTGGTGACCGTTTGAAATTAGGCTTCTGCTTCTTTCTCGGTAGTTTTAACTAGCCGTTGGCTGTCCCACGTCCACTCTGGCACCAACGTCAAAGCTTTTATTTATCAACATATCTTTGTTATTTCAAACCAAAAAATTCAGAACTATCGCGTTTTAAATCAATGTCACAATCTCTCACAAAGATGGTGGTACAGCCTAACTCAAAGTATTCAGGATTTAACTCTATCAAGTGCCTGGTTGTACACCTGAAGAGAATCCCAAGTCCCTGAATTTCAGCTTAACTATAAGATACGTAAAGGTTACTATTAAATAATTACTATTCAAATGATCAGATAAACATTCATATCAAATTACTGGGTTAATCTTGCCTCAACGCTTTAGTAAAAGGTTAAAAGAGATTATCTAATAAAAGGGATATAAGGAAAATTTACGAAGGGTCTAGGCGGATAGCCATGCAAAATGCACACAGTTCTCAATTCCCTTTTAGAATTTCAGCAGAGTAGTAACAGGTCAAATTTTATAATGACCTAGACTCATGATAACCTCAAGCTCATGGGGTCCTTTAAAGACAGTGAGACCGACAATCCCCTAGAGAATATGCAAAATGGTTAAAATTTGCACTTATTTGTATAATAAAGAGAACCAATATAGTACAGTAGGAGCCTAAAAGATGTATATGAAATGTGTACAAGAACAAAAAGGAACAAGCATAAATAAGCTGCAATTTTTTTTAAAATTATGGTTGAAACTTGAATGCTACTTAATGAAAGCCGGGAATGGAGACTAAAAATTCAACAGAAAAGAAATCAGCAGGATAACTTTGAGAATTGGATAAAAGGGCAAAAACGTTAACATCCTCATCGAACAGAGAATTGGGCAAAAGATGTTCAGACTTTTTTTTTTCTTTCTTAATAAAGGTGCTCCTGTGGGTTTGTAATATTTCTCAAGTGTCTCGATCACTGAGTTCAATCCAGTCAATTTCATTCTCCAGTAGCTTTACTGACTTTCATACACCAAACTTGATATAGCAAGTGATAACAACTCAAATCACCAAAGTTTGTTCTAAAGTCAATCTCAGGTAACTCTGCTGCTAACAGTTTGATAAAGCGACCTAAGCTGCGTGTTCCATTTCTCTATAGCAGCATATTTTTTCATCCCCTTCGACCTGGATGTAGTAGATATTATAGTCAATATTAAGATAATAAACAAAAAGAGAACATACAATTTAAAGAAGAAAGCTGACCTATCACCACGCTCCAACAATTTATTCACTTGATCAATATGTCCTTGGATTCGATTATCCAATATTAGTGACACCAACAGCTGTTCAACATCTCCCTCTGGCACATTAAGCTCCTGTACAGTGTACAATAGTGAAGTAAGATAATCAATAGAACTTTAGGATTTGATACTTAATATTCATTAATAGTTTCATGAACCCCTCCTCAAATGAATGGATATACTGAAAAAGACCTAATCAAAGACCATCGGCTAGCAATAACAGTTTTATCATCCAGACATTTAGTGAGGAAAATTACAATTACTGTTTAAACATTTAGTCAATGATTCACTCGAGCCAAAAGAATATAGAAAATGTAAAAGATCTTCAATGAGCATCTAGTCCATGATTCCCAGGTCATAACCAGATTACACAAGTATAGGTGTCGAAGGCACCAAAAAAAAAAGAGAGGATAGAAACAGATCCATTCATTTAAAAGTTTGACAATAAAAAAAATGGCAGGAGAGGAGAGCTGCATCAATGTAACGCATGATATATAAAAATTTATTAAAGTTTCAGACATACCAATTAAAATGCTAGAATAAAATCATGAATTCAACATAAACATATAATAATTCACACCACGAATCCACATACATAACATTAATTATATACTCGAATATAGAAGTAATTTTTACAGATGGGGACCAGCAAATAGAAGCCAACAAAGATCTGCCACGTTTATCCTTCAGGTTTCATATTAAATGTGCAATTATATCAGTACTAGCAAATGAAATTTCAAATCAGTCTTATTTTCGTACATAAATATAATATGTTCCCTAATAGAACTGTATGTACATTTATGCGTGTACATTTATGCATGTCTAAATAATCACAATCAGTTTGCTGTGCAAATAAAAGAACATTATAACCTAGATGGCCGGCATGGCAAATATATACAAAAAAAAAAAAAAAAAGGCCTTTAGCCCTTTGCTACCTTTGAGATGAAAGGGATTCTGATCCTTGTGTAAGGTTTGATGAGCTTAAGCAAGACTTGTGTTCTGATATTTTTCAGGAGGTCCTCAATGTAGTTTCTGATGAAGGGATCATCCATAATAGTTCTTCTGTTACTCTGAAAAGCACTTTTTGATATTAGCTCCCTTGAAAAAAAAAAAAATCAACGTAAAGAGCCTAACATGAACAAGCCACTGTCTTAACCTTAACGATCTTCTCAAATTCCAATATTTCATTTCTTTGATAGGCTGCAATTAAGTTTGTCATAGCTAATATTTCAGGGTCATTTTTGTATCTGCAAAAACATATAATCGACTCATTAATAAGGTAAAACATAGCCGGATAATGTAGATTAGGTGTATTGAAAATGTGACATACGGCTTTGCTTCTTGCCCATCAAATGGATTAACTTGAGACTCCATCAGCATGTTGGCCAATACCAAGTATCTGTGCAGGTATAAAACAACTTAAAATCATCATATAAAAATCAATGAACACTTCGCTTCCACCAGTTTTTTGCCCGAGTTCACCCACAAAAACAGGAACCCACAAAAAGGAGACATGGAACCAAATTTTCTTTTCAGAATTAAATTAAAAAGGAGGCAAGCGAAAGTCATAAAATACATGTGGAGAGACATACTTTAAGCATTGGATACGTCGATGATTCCCAGCTTCATCATAATTCTTAAAAGCTTCAAAAAAATCTGTTGCTGCTTCTGCCCACTGGCGCTCTGCCATATGCATTTTTCCGCCGCATTCATGAATTATGCCCATTATTCTTGGATGTGGTATTGCTGATTTGATAGCAAGTGCTTTTTGGTACAATTGCTGCGATGAATATCAACTTTCTTAAAGAAATTTTATATACATATATACGGAAGAAAACCTTACAAATGTAAAGAAAGAATATCCAACTATGCAGCATACACATCATCTTAGTATAATTACAGTTATATATACACGTTGAAAAAATGCTGAATCATAAATAGTATAGCTAAATATATGTCTAATCAACCACAAAAGTAATGTCATTAAGCAAATGATTACATTTCTAACACTAGTTATATCCCAGGAAGAATTCACGGGGTAAACAGCCAGATTTTACTCATCCTTCCACCACATCTGTTAAAGAAAGAATTTTTGAATAGCTTACTGTACTGGTCCGCCTATCCCCATTTCTTGTACAAAAACAATTCGTGATTTTCACCATACTCGAGGAAAAGATATAGATATTAAAGATACATATGTCCACTTTCCTGAAATTGCAATCATTAGCAATATGAAAGCTTTACAGGTGATTATGTCTGGACATTATATGATGTGCTTTATAAACACAAAATTAAATGAATGGATCATTTCCCTCAGAACTGAAACCACAGCGATAAAATTTCATATTGTCATCCTTTTGACATTAAAAAGACTGTGATCCTACGATCAGGATGCAAAATGATCATTTAAGTTGCAGGTAATAAACATTTCTCACCTTGAGCTTCTTGTTATTTTTGGTTTCAGTGTACATTTGAATCTCAATTGCATACACTTCTAAAAGTTGAGTCCCTTTCTTTTGATCATCACTGCCATCTGGCTTCTGACAAGACTTGTGGAGTTCCTTCAAAATCTGTACAATTCACAAAATGGTCAAGGTATATATATTTTCCTTCAATAAGAGCCAAGGGAAGTAGGAAAGTCTAATGCTTACCTTGTTCATTCTACCATACTCGCCCATGTCAAACCAAATTTTGCATAGCTTGAGATTTGTCTTAAACCACAACCTCTGCATATACAGAGAAAATATAAAGTGATGCCTCTAAGAATGTGTATTTCCTTATTAGGAGTACATATAGATTGTCTAGTACCTCATTTTTAGCCTCTTCAAGGGACTTCAAAGTGGTCTCATAGAACTCCTTCAAAAGCCCAAAATTCTGGCTAGCTGACCCAGAAACAAAATCCATGATATTGTTTATACATTTTTCACTGTAGTTCCTTGTCACAGCTGATTTTATGTATGTTAACATCACCCTATAGGCTTCCATCATCTCCTTATACCTCCCTAGACGATAATGAAGTTTCACAGTCTGTTTAAGAGCTTTAAATCCCCTGTAGAAGCAGAAGAGATGAGTTATATGTACTGTAAAAACATAATGCCCACCTGACCAAGTGGGAATATTACTGAAGTATATTTGAGATATGATAAACAAGTAACTGCACACATCGCAATAACATAAAGGCTTTGCACCAAATTCATCCATGAGATCAGGTAACCTAAAAATTAAAATCTATTGTGACCAATCATCAAAAGCTATTTCTAAAGGCAACAAATAACTCTAGTTCAAATTAACAAATCAAGTAATCAACAATTAGAATTTTCCTGTATTCACAGGTGAGTTGGACACAACTAACATGAGGTTAACATGTTGAAGTATGTAGCTCCTACACTTAATAAGCTTACCATTCTGCCTTTTCAGGTTCCATATTAACTACCTCAGCAAAACCAGCAAGGGCACCCTCCGGATCAGACTCAACCAAACCTGCAAAAATTTATGACATAACTAGTCAGTTTCCAAGGTTCATACATACTGAAAAAACATAGTATGCCCTGTTAATTATACAAGGTAGCAAAAATATCGGTAGAATCGATACAGTCTTTCAAAAGGCATCATCTAGTTGTACAAGGTGTTTCGATGGTGGAGCATATAAATTACTTGCAAGTTCGGAATAGAGGTAAGAGGTTTTCTCTTATGTGTGAGTGCCTCTTAAGTTCAACTAGTTAAGAGTAAGGATTGACAAATGAGGTAGTTGTCTGTGTTTTTTAAATTGATATTTAAAACATTCGAATGGAACCCACATAGTTGTCATCAGCTCTTTTCAAGTTACTATATTGTCTAATTAGTGTTTCAAGGTCTCTTTAGTATGCTATCTTCTTGTCTCCATTTCCAGCCTCCCTAAATTCTATCAATAACCAACCCTCCTAATGTAGGTTTCAGCATGACATCTTTGTAGGATTAGAAGAAACCCCAAATATAGACCAAATTCTAAACATTCTAACAAAGATCAACATTGTAAATTTTCCAATTTCAAATCAAGGGTTGCATTAATATGGTTTCCCGTGTTGTGCCAGCTAACCTTATTATTGACACCAAAAGAATGGTCAGGAGACAAAATCATAATAAAAGATGTAACTAATTTCACTACAGATTAGCGTGTGTTGATTCTTTGTCACATATTAATTCTACTCTACATCGAGATTTCAAAATCTTCATCAAGATTTTTGCCGTTAATGGATCTTTTTATCCATCTCTTTCTTTTTCTAGACAAAATTTTATTTGCTTGTCCAACTTTTTATCTCTCAGAATCTCCCAATTTTCAATGAATTGCACTTATTTGCACCATTGCACGTATGCGCTTAAGCGCAGTCGCACAGCTCTGTACAATAAGCTTCCGCCTCACAGCGTGTTGCTTTGCACATTAGCAAGCGCATAGGTGCTCTTTTACAAGATTCCAGATTAATTAAATCACCATCAACGGAAGATGGATACCATATATAGCTAACACATTAATGAAGTAAATAAGGTCAAATATCAAAAATGGAAAAATGGTAATATATCAAACATATAGAAAGATCATAAATAAGTTTGCATCACACCTTGATGGAGGTCCAGCTCAGACTATTCGTTGACAGGTTAAAAATAATAAATTACACGTTTACCAATACAAAGAACTTATATCTGGACCAAAACAGTGGCTACTAGCTTTTCAATGATTTTGAATACATGTAACTGTATTTTATTTTGTTACGTGTTACTGTAAAAAAGAAAACTAATTAACTGATTTTGAATAACCTGAAAGCACCCTAATACGGTCTATGGTTTTCAACACATGTAAAAGGTGGACTGACTATAATAATAAATAAAAGTTAAAGTGCTCCCTTTTAACACTGTATGAGATAAACAAATTTATTTTTATTTTCTTAAAGAGAAATATTAAAACAAAAGAACCTGTTTCTATTAATCTGTTTATTTCTAATGTTCACATTATTTACAAAATATGTTTTGATACAAATATAGTAAAATTCGATGCTAACTACTAACACACTTCTACTGATTTATATACACAAGTACCGAAGTAGGGTATCTCTCCCGAGTTCTGATACACACACTCACTCACTCACACACACACACGATATACACACATATGCATAGAAATATATATGCACAATGATCGTCTCTGTCAATCTAATGCTGCAAGGTATTGTCTAGGTATCCCCCCCCCCCTCTCTATCTCGGGGTTTTCTTGAAATACAGTCGACCAAAATAGTCAAACCTCTAGAAAGGGCTACTGGACTAGTCAAGTGCCGTAACAAACATGCATAACACTTGGGACAAAGCATATTAAAACTTCTAATGGATAGGGAAAATATTATAATTCAAAAAAGTATGTATCGTCCAATAGTATACTCCAGTTGTAAGTGAAATTACTCTTTATTATCCAGATAAATTAAATATATACCCAAAACTAAAGGGACAAATTCTAAAATCGCATAAAATGTAAACCTATCCTATAAGAACCGGAGAGAAAAATCAAAAAGTAGTTACAAACTATATAACCAAACCATATCAGTTAGAGGAAAGCAAAAGAAAATATCCATAGCTAAATTTGGAGAGTTTCCCGCACTGTCCCTACCTGGCCAGTGAGGCAAATTATACCAAAATACGACAACTGTTTCGGGATTCCGAACACTACCAGTACAATTACTAAAATTACTACACTAATAGCCTAAAACAAACATTCCCACCAGCTCTCATTTCAGATCTAAAGCTAAACTTATATCCTTTACTAAACCTTGTATAACAATTTCTTCTCCGGTACATAAACTGTTGTCCGATTTTTACATTACACCATCACAACAGAATCCAATATCCTCACATTCTCGATATTTCTAACAAAACAGGAAAAACTTCTCGACAAAAGCAAAAGAGGTGCAAACAACTACAAGCATACGAAAGCGAATATCGAAACTAAAACATATACACCACAATCAGCAACTATAATTTATCGAAAACAAACCGTGTACCTTTAGAATTGTAGTACTGATTCTCGATATCAACATCCTGCTCTTCAGCCTCCTCTTCCGAGTACTCAAATCCATAATCCTCCATATCAGCATCTACCAAAACAAATAAATTAATCAATTAACAAACAAATATATAAATTTTAAATCATTACTTGAGTGTGTTATATATAATCTGATGCTTATACAGTCTAGATCTCTAGACAACTTGTTCTCCGATTTAATTAGAGTTTTGCTTACCGGAGCCCATGGATCGATGATGGAGATTTAATCGGATTTAAATTAGGGTTTTGCTTTATGCGGGTACTGATTCGACTGGTGTCTATATGTATTTTCCGTTTGGTGCCACTGCAATTTGCATATATGTATAACGTTTATTCTTTCTTTTTCTCTTTTCACTACTTTTCTATAGGCAAATTACTTTTTCTTTTTTGGTATCTAATTATCTAAAGCGTATTTGTAAAATTTAGGTGGATTAATTAGAATTTATTTTAACATTTAATAATATTTAATACTATTAACTCTATTTATCATCAAACATATCTTTTGAATTTTTTTTAAGGATTAATTGAAATTATAAGTTTTAAAATCAGTAGAATATCTTATAAAGATTGATCGAGAATTTATCAAATCGGGGATTATATAAAAATTGAATTTTAAAGTGAAAATCATATTTTCGCGGACGTGATAACATAAAAGATAATACCATATGTTTTAAAAAATATGATTTTATTAACCGTACATATTTCATCGAGTATTTAAGTAATTTAAATATCAATAATTATAGGTTTAAATGATAGTACCCGAGGATAAGGGTAATTGGCCGCGAATATTGAACCCACGGGAATTGTGTGAAGGGCATCTGCAAAAAGCATGATCACGCTACTGAGGATGTAAGATAGCATGATCACACTGCTGGATTACGTGGTCGTGCCAAATTGGCATACCATAGCAGTAGCTTTTGGGGAGGTAGCAAAGGCCGTGCATGCTCAATATTAGCATGATCATGTTACCTTCAAATAAATATTATTTTTAGTTCGAATTTCATTTTATTTTTTTTCTTTAAGGGTTATCCCTATCTATATAAAGAACATTCGATCTTTTATCAATTAAATTAAAAATCATAGAAGTGTTATCTTATCTTTTCTTGTGAATTGAAAAACTTGTTGTGAATTCAAGAATTATTCAAGATTTTTAGGTATTTCTCGTGTAAGACCGCTTATTAAGGATTAGCGTTTACTTTTTATAAGTTCCGGTGTTGCTTAAGTTGGCATCAAAGCAGGCTTTTTCCTATTTTTTTCGCTACTTGATTTGTTATGGAAGACAAATCAGTTACTATGGATGATCTTCAAAAGGTTATGACGGCTTTTTCAGCTATTCTAAAGGTTGTAACAGATCGAATAGATAGTCGAATTGATACTTTGTTGAATCAATCAAATAACATTAACATCTCACGTAAAGGTGTAAGATGTGGACGTGTCAGGGCTTCCCATGTTGTTTTCGATAGTTCTAGTTCGAATAAAGTGGTGTAGGAAGAAGCGGAAAAAAATGGAGGTCAGCGCAATAATAATGATTACAGGATAAAGCCTGATTTTTTGTTATTCTATGAAACTACACATGACCTAAATTTTTATAAGTTCAATTTATTTTCTTTCATTTAAATATAACATTTATTTAATTTTACTCTCCCCTACATACATACACACAACATACATACATATATTATTTTACGGCTGTTACATGCCGGAGGGCACGACTCCCGGAACCTCCATCTTTCTCTTATTTTTATGAAGTATCTTACCAAAATCAACACCCTATCGTATATACACACACGCATACTAAAAACGTATACACATATTTCATATATGTAAAAATGATGGTTGTTGGCGCGATTAACTAGCGTCATCACCAACGTCCTCATTTCTCATCCTACTCATGTCATTTCATCGAACTACTCTCCTATAATCATTATTCTCATTTCTCAAATTACCAAATTCTAAGTCTATTTACAATTACAAATTGAAAATAACAAAAATCGCCATATCTTTTAACAAATTCATGAAAACACATTTGATATACATACATTAATCATCAAAATTTCTATTAAACTCGGATTTCGTTATTTTTAATATATGGTTGATTGTGATAAATATTGAGATGGACTGCCATCTCCGAATTTGATGATAAATTAATTATGAATCCTTGCTTTGCACCATTACTTTAAGAAGTGATGATATATATATATATATATATATATTTATTTATTTATTTCATAACACTATAATATCATAAGTTTCAAAAGTCATGTGGAATATATATATATATATATATATTTATTTATTTATTTATTTATTTTATAACACTATAATATCATAAGTTTCAAAAGTCATGTGGAATATTTATATATTTGTTTCGTAAAGAGAGAACTATCAAAATGGCTCATTTTCAAGATATATATATATATATATATATTTATTTATTTATTTATTTTATAACACTATAATATCATAAGTTTCAAAAGTCATGTGGAATATTTATATATTTGTTTCGTAAAGAGAGAACTATCAAAATGGCTCATTTTCAAGTTGAGTGGTACTGACCTACTCCCAAACGCTGCTTATCATGTGCCGCAGTTCATTTTTTAAAAAAATCCTCCTAATACGCCATTTCATGTGCAGTATCAAAGGTAATGCTGAATACCCAAAACCATATCAACCGTGATGCTGAACACAGGATGCCGTATCAGGGGCTAGGTACGGTACACGAAGTCGCGTATCATTTGTTGCGGCAGACAAAATATAGTAACAGGAGGGTATTTAGGTTGTAATTGTGAAATGGGTACTGTGAGCCATACAATTTAGAAATAGAGCATTTTGAGCCATCACCCTTTTATTAATATGTGCAATCACGCAAATTAGAATTCAATTTTGTCATTTGGCACGTTAGATAAGTTTAACATCATTAAATCATTTTTAGTGAAAGGACTTGAATTAAAAAAATTAGAAAGTTACACGATATGATTATTATAATATTTAGTTCAACGACCTAAACAATAAAAAGCATATTATTCGGTGAAAAATAAATTTATTCCCCTAGGCATTGAATCTAGCTCCCACAAATTGCTATATAGTTTTCAATTTTACAAAATTTATTTATGCAAGTCAGATTTCTAGATATAAAAAAGGGAAATGCGCAACATTTCATTGGCTTACTCAATGTCTGATCCACGTAAAGCATTCATGCAGAATAAACAATGTTCTTTTATACTTTAAAATGTAGATTTCTTGTTTACGAAGGAGGGTTTTATCAAAAACGCCTGCAAAACAAGTTTTTGAGAGCATATATTTTCATTATAATTTCTTACTATAAATTGCAAATACGATTTGCAACTTCACAACGATAATTACAATTAAAATCAATTATAAATGCTCTAAATTTTAAAACAGTTGAAGATTATATTTGTTTACATAATGGATTGCTTTGGTTGCTTGACAAATAACTATCTAGAAGACTACAACTCTTCTACCATTCTACAATTTAGCAAATATACAAAAAACAATCATTCTAGAGCAGCTTCCCCAAATCAACTAAAAATGAATTAAATGCAACTGTAATCTGTAATTTTTGAAAAAAGAGTCAAAAACACCCAAAATCAACTTTAATTCTCTATAACATTAATTAAACACTTTGGAAATATTATTGCAACAATGCAACTTCACAACCAAACGAAATCAACTCAATGTAACTTCTTTGTGAACCAAATCACACCTAAGAAATTGAAATCCCCTTCACTTTACTCAACTTCATCCAACAACCGCATCTCTATTCTCTACCATTCCCTTCTTCACACACACGCTCACAAATATCTGTAATTGATCTTCATCGCAACTTATAATTTTCCAAAATTAATTCATCATCAACAAAACTAATCCCCCAATAATACGAATACTACACCAAATTACATACATGTATATACATAGATGTGTATATAGATAAGAAATATATGGATATGTATATACATAAGAGTGAAGAAAGAATAAGATAGATAAGATGGAAAGATGAAAAGAAATTACACAATGGGAATAAATGGGAACACAGTAGAAGAAAGAAACAAAAAGGTCGTAAAATTGCAACAAATTTTAAAAGACCGTATAAATGCAAGTAAAAGTCAAAAAGTTGATAAATACGGTAAATACTCTTGATAAAACATACCGCAGTAAGAAATGTTATAAGCACACTCGTTTATACTTTAAAGTGTAGGATTATAGTGTTAATAAAAATGTACCATAAATTTAGGGGGAAAAGAAAGGGCGTGAAACCTTCATTGTCAAAATCATAAATAATACAGAAAGTAGAATAGCCAGTTATACAGCTTATGAAGATGGTCTACATAGAACAGCTATCAAGACATAATTCAAGATACGAAAATCTTAATTAATCTGCATCCATTTCTTCAAGAGCTGCCTGTGCTGCTGCCTTGGCTTCTTCTAAAAGCTCATCTGGAACCTAGAATTTCGCGAGACACACAAGAAACCAATTCAATCAGATTGCAAATACAATAAGTATTCAATTACCAACATGACTTTAACAGTTGAGACATAACGGAAAGAAAAATCAATCATTGCTACATCATCCAGATTTCAGACAATATATCCGGGCAGATAATATATACACTAAGAAATTTAAAAAAAAAAAAAAAAACAGCCAAATGCTTCCTGAACTTTGCAAATTAGGGTCTTTAAAACACATAAATTAATATCTCAGCTACATCTAAACAAACTCCGACGTTAACTTGCATTTTCTCCACCTCCACATAAATATATTGAAGACATAATGTAAATTAAAAGCTTTACATTTTTTCCTCCGATTTGACCCAGTTTTACTGTTTTGACCTAATTTCATCTGCCTAATCCCATTTTTTTCCAGAAAAGCACCCAAGTGCCTGGTTTTCACAAGATCCAGGACTTAACTCTCCACATTCTAGAACACTAACTTTAAGAGTCCATTTACAGTGTAAACACCACCATTGACGTCTAGAGGTTGTTGATTTTGTTTGCTACGGCCAACATCAAGACTCCATGTTCACTTGATGTCTCATGCTTGTACATTTAAGGCGTACAAAAAAATCAAAGAAGAATATGTCTCCATGTGGACTCAACCATAGACTCCAAAGCAAATGTCTCCTTAAGAAGAATATAAGGGTGAAGAAACACAAGTGGGAAGGCATAGTTGTGGCACATAACAACTGATTCAGGATTTTCTGAAAAAATATTACAAGTAATATAAGGTATGAAGGATAACAAGGAGTTGGAAATGTACCTTCTGATGCTGGCGTTTTGATTCATCACAAACCCAACTCATTTCCAATTCAAAGGCCTTGTCCTTGGCCTCATCATGTACTCCATAAATTCTGCTCAACCGCATCATAAATAACCAAAATCCAGATAACACATTATGTAGATATCAAAGATTAGAAAGACAAAATAATCCTTAAAATATGTAAGAGAAAATGAAATCAAATTTTGCTTCTTGCAGGGAGGAACTAGATATATAAATATACTTTCAATACAAACATTTATATGATCTCAAGAGTAGAAAGGAACTTACATTTTGGCCACTTCAATGATGCCTTGCCGGCAGGTCATGTCAGATAACTTCAACTTTTCAATTTCTCTGTGCAATATATATAATTAACAAACTCAGATAAGTAAAATTCAATAACTCGTCGAAGCATATATAAAACCATGATGAACTTGCAATGAAACAAAAATCAAATAATTTAGAATAATATGTAGTATCCGAACTCTTATGAAATTAGTTGATACATAGCTTCAACAAGATATAGAGAGACAGTCGATGTCTTTAGAAATAGTGGAGACAGTTCTATATGCTTCTGTAAACTTTTAAAGCATAAATAACAATATAGAGGATAAAAAGAAAACTTATATAATTCCTAAATTCTAGAACACTGTTACGATATCGGACAACTACAAAAACTTATTTGGAACAACTATAAAGCAAGTTCCGAAAAAGATGCTTACAGACATACTTCAGCAGGCTAAGCAAGTAAGCCATATCACGTAGTTGGTTTAAGGCCAATTGTTAGGTGCTAATATCAAAGTGGAGTAGAGGATTCTGCTGATGAGTTTCTTAAGAACATATGAAGCTAATTTGCCTATGCCTGTGTATGGAAACTGATCTTCTAACTACCCAAACAGAAAAATTTGACTTCTAACTTATCATTTTAAGCAACTTTAAGTCATAAGCAAATTATTTAAGTTTAGCCAAACGGCCTCAACACTTCTTTGAATAACTCATAACTACATCTAAGACCCCTTCATCACCTCAGACACATCAAAAAACCAATTTGCAAATTGAAACAGATAGTCATTCTAATCTTATAGTCTCATTAAAAAAAATTATTAAGCAAAGAGAAGTTTAATGCCTCACTTTTGATTTAGAATAGTAGTTGGTAGATGCATCATGATTGTAGATTCTTGACACAACAGATACGAGACTAATTAGTATTAGGTTGTGTCGACGGTGACAGCATTGTTACAAAGATCAGACCGAGTACATCCAGTACATTGTACAAGCCAAACTCCATATATTAATGATGAAAGTATGCGTTCTAGCACTGAGATTTCATACTGAATCCATGCACAACACTATCTAAATACCTCAGGCATCTTCCACGGGTAAAACTAAGAAAGAAAATGCTCTTCTTATAATATACTTAACCCGGGCAGACATTTTGCAAGTGTTGGACAAAATACAAAAGCTAGAAGTGAATCACCGTAAGTAGAAAAAGCTTAGGAAAACAGACTTACGTCTTGGCAGCCTGCCTGCCTTTTCCAATAGCAGCGCCATAGTATTTCTGTAACAAATAACGGAAATAAGAAGAACAGCACATAAATAGAAGCACGGGATTTTATAAAATAGATGTTAATCATGGGTGCTCTAGTACATGTAAGCTCACGAGAATAACAGAGAACTGCTCATATATGCAACTACACTTCTTAAAAGAACTATGACAAAGGGACACCTATCTTACGTAGGAAACTCCTGAAGGTTCAATCATGTACAGTTGTGGTCCATCTCTGTCGTAACCACCGAGAATCACTCCACAGCCAAAAGGCCTGCAATAGCATATATTAGTGCTACAGAAAAGAAAATTGAACAAATAAGGAAATTTACAATCTGGACAAACCTGAGCCACCAGTAAAGTGTACACAAATGCACATAACTTGCAACACGTTCACACAGTTCTTTCACTGGAATTTGGTCGCCGTATAAGCTGCAAAACCAACTCAAAATATATTATCCTAGGCCGTAGACTGATAGCAGTCGTGCTCCATACGTAATTCAATTTTAATAGAAATCACGCAAGTCAAAATATTAATGCTGGATTGTTTCTAACTACCAAAGAAGATAATCATTTACAAAAAACGTGAAACTAGACTTTGGACAGACTCTTCACATGCATATTTATTTTGAGTTTAACTAAGAAAAGAGTTATGTTTCCAAACAACTATGCATATATTTCCCTTAATGCGTGTTAAAATTAAATAAAATCCATTTTTTAATCAAGCAATACATGACTGGCCAAGGTCTGGTGATATATAATTAGAAAACATTGTCAAGAATATGAAAAAGTACACATTTTCATAGAGGTCTAGGTGTTACTAGTTACAACAGAAACTACAAGTTAAATTTAAACTTGGGTGGTTGTGTATGCACCAGCAATTAATTATAATTCTTCAATAACTAGGTCAGGTCACGCTGCTTTTTTCACATCTTAATTAGCAAGGAGCAACACATAATGGTATAGGTTGTCAGAAGTAAATATGCGTTCCAAAGAAAACCTTTCATAATTGTTAGCCTCGGACTTGGCTCGTGCAACAATTTGTCTCCCATCTGCAGCTAATCCTGCAACAGCCTGCAAATGGATAAACACCAAAAGAGAACAACTGAACCAAAGTATCAACAATGTTTTTTTTCACTGAAACTAGTTGTAGTAGGTCAAATGTAATCATATATGATTATGCAGTTGTTCCAACAACAAAGAATAAGAATTTAACGTGCATCATCATCCTCTATACGGCCCTTCCCTTTTCAACAAGCGCCTCAATATCTATCATTATCTTGTAAAACCAATAACATCTCATAACATATATCATCATCCTCCAAACCTCTGGTGTAGGTGTTTTCCTTACATATTGTTACAACTTACTGATAATAACTAGAGTAGCAATTTGTATCCAGAATTATGACTAGTTGTAGTAGGTCAAATGTAATCATATATGATTATGCAGTTGTTCCAACAACAAAGAATAAAAATTTAACGTGCATCATCATCCTCTATAGGGCCCTTCCCTTCTCAAAAAGCGCCTCAATATCTATCATTATCTTGTAAAACCAATAACATCTCATAACATATATCATCATCCTCCAAACCTCTAGTGTAGGTGTTTTCCTTACACATTGTTACAACTTACTGATAATAACTAGAGTAGCAATTTGTATCCAGAATTATGACAAAGCTGCTCAGAACCATCCATTTTGACTTTCTTGTATCTCTGGTTTCTGTTTTAACTTTATCTAAAGCACGCTAGTTCTGTAGTTCGAAAAGAAGACCTAAAAACCCCTCAGTTAGACCTTAAAAATTTGTATCCCTTGTCAGCTATTAACCTATGACAAATGGAATAGGAATCCAGAATGTGTATCTCCAACAATTGCAAACTAAGTCTGACATGCAAAGCGCATGAGTTCCTTTTAAGTAGCCAATTTTTAAGCACAGGAGATATACACAAATCAAAATATATTAAACAACCTGGTCTAAAATATAGAAATAGCATAGATTTTTCGCAGCACAGATTCAATATATGCAACGGAACCTAAAAGCAATACCTCAATCCTAAACAACCACTTACTAAATACACATTTGTACCATTTACCATAATAATTAATAATGCCTGAATTAATTAGTCTCACACCTCTTAACTACACTCAATTACATAAAAAAGTGTAACTATTAACTCCCATTACGTATTCCTAATTGAACACTTAAAGCGAATATCAAACAGAACAATTAAAGAGAATATCAAGAAAGTACCATCCCAGAATGGCGATGAACAGAATGAATTCTCCGGTTAGATCCCGGTAACATCATCTTTGAAGCAATCAGCTTCTCAACTCCCTAACGAATCAACAAAAATGAATCAAATTCAATAAATACAAATTCAAAACCCTAAAAAACACATATAGATACAGGAGAGACACAGAGAGAGAGAGAGAGAGAGAGAGAGAGAGAGTACCATAACAACGCCGTCTTTGCATTTGATAGCAACAACAGTGCCACTATTGTCGACGGCTTTAGCAGCATACTCGATCTGAAAAACACGGCCGTCCGGCGAAAAAGTAGTCACCGATAAGTCATAACCTGTTCCGATGCTACTCATCCTTTGAATTTTATGTTGTATAAATTTGGTGGTCTCTCGAGTATTGTGTTTGTTGTGTGTATGCTTGTTTTGAATCAAGCGAGAGGGGCTCTTCTCTTTTGCTCTTCCCCTTTACTTTGGTAACAAGACACCCAAAACCCAGCTTGTCAAGTTACCAATTTACCCCTCAAAACTAGTTGAAAACACAATAATACTCCCATTTACCCATGAATATTATATATAAAAATAATACTCTAACAATTTAATAGCCACATCAAAATAATTATTTTCAGTTCAAAATTTTAAATTTTAACTATTTTGTTCTAAGCGGTTTTTTTAATCGGAAAAAATTGTTTCATTAATGAATAGTATCTAGGTCGCGTAAGAGAGTTATATTAAGCTAGAGGGGGTTGAATAGCTTTATTATTAATTAAAAAATTATTATGACGTTTTAAAAATATTTATCCATTTTTAAAATATTTTACCAAGTTGTTATGCAATTAATTAGTGCGGAAATAAAGTGCAAGGAAGGAAAATACCACAAGATGCAATTTTATCCTGGTTCGCGATGGCGCAACCTCTAATAGATTCGCTCACCCCTACTCTAGTCCCCGAGCTCCTCTCCCGGACTCGGGATTTTCCCTTAAAATAAACTCGCTCCTTTAGTAGGTGGAGAAACCTTTACAACCTTACAAATATTTGTCTTCTTGGATTGCTTTCGCCACTCCTTGGTCGCCAATGTTGGTGCGTAACACAAAGGCCACCGCCTCAAAATAAATGTAAATACCTACACAACTTATCTTAGACAATAACTCCCCGTTATTTCTTCAAAATTGATATAGAACCCATGTGTAGACTTGGTTTCCTTAGCTTTTTGTGGATCTTGGATCTTAGTGGTTTGGTCTTAGATCTTTTCTCTTCTTCACGATGTAAAGACGACTAACTCCCCGTTAGTACGCCTGAGACTTGGGTCTTAAAACGTGAATCACATCACGTCACTTCACCTCCAAAACTAATAAGACAATCTACAAAATAAATATGGATGCATAAAAGATAATTTGAACTAGTATGTTACGGTACTATCCCACAAGACAATATAATATTCAAATAACAATATTAAACATAAAAACAAGTATACTTGCTTAAAGATAAACAAATAATCAAATTATACTTTTTAATTACTCATTTTAAATAATACGTGAGATGGAGTAATTGATGAAGTCCTTTTAAAGCTTTTATGGCTTAGGGAATATTTGTATTATTTTTCTTAAAAGATTGAAGAATACTTTTAACTTTTTACACGAATTGTACTTAAGCCAAGATCGAGATATGAAAAGTGCAAGTAATTGGCTTGAGTTGTGCTTTAGAAGTTTTGACGAAATATTACGAAGTTTTGTAAGAATCCAATGATTTCCCACGGAATACCAAAAGATGTTAGTTGGGAAATTCAAGGGATGCTACTTCGTAACGTATTTTATGCACTTATTGTTCTTTAGCAAAGATCGAGATATAAAAAGTGCAAGTAATTGGCTTAAGAGTGCTTTCGTCAAATATAAGTACTTTATGTAGATCTTTTCTTATGATGATTCTTTTGTAAGATCAAGTACTTTTTCGAATACTTGTTCGAGTCTTTGGTCTCTTTTAGAGATCCGATGGTAGAGCTTAAGATGAAGTAGAAAATATAAGTACAAAGCTCAAATCAAATATAATGAATTAAGACTCGAATACAAAGCTAAAAGTTACCACTTTTAGAAGATGAACAGAAAAGTTCGCCGGAAAAATTAGCCAGAGATTCGACCGGATTTTGGCACTTGGACTGTTAGGTCCCGTAAAAGGGCTATTTTAAGCTAGAAGGGGGATTGAATAGCTTAATTACCAATTTAAAATTTATTGTGGCGTTTTAAAAATATTTGTCCCTTTTTAAATATTTTTACCAAGTTGTTATGCAGTTTATGAGTGCGGAAATAAAATGCAAGGAAAGAAAATACCACACGGTGATTTTATCCTGGTTCGCGATGGAGCAACCTCTAATAGATTCGCTCACCCCTACTCCAGTCCTCGAGCTCCTCTCCCGGACTCGGGATTTTCCCTTATAATAAACTCGCTCATTTAGTAGGCGGAGAAGCTGTTAGCCATGAAGGAATGTCTGCATACATCTTATAACAAGCCTATGGTAATTGTATTACCTACTTGACCTCTTAACTGAGGGAACCTTGTCTTTGAACAAGTCAATCTAGATTAGG
>PHNY01245240.1:5986-20949 GCA_003724115.2 Anethum foeniculum
ATTAGAGTATATTTATTTTTAAATTAAATCATGCAAGTTCAAATGACAACGCAATCTCACATATGAAGAAGTTTCTAAGAGGACCGGAGGTTATTTTGGAGAACAAATTCCATCATATGTGATCTTATGCACACATTCTAAATTTAGTGGTGAAGGAAGGTTTAAAAGAACAACACGAATCAATTGTCAGAATTTGTAATGGCATTAGATACGTTAGATCTTCACCGGCAAGGCTTGAAAAATTTAGAAAATGTGTTAAAAAAAAAGGAGATAAAGTGTGATAAAATGGTGTCCCTTGATGTCGACAATACATGTAATTCAACCTACGCTTTGATATCATATTTTAGATAATTAGCTCAAGCCTCAGTGCATGTGTATATCGACAATATAAATGTGATACTGTTGATCTCTATGTTGAGCTATAAACATTTTGTCTAAGCTAAGCTATACATTGCCGTGCCAATTGATCACTAGCAACCAAGTTGAGCAAACCTATACATTTAACTTCCATCGCAATAACTTGTACTAGTAACTCAACCATGGGAACTGGTAGATAATCTTGAATGGAATATAATAATAACTCTAGGGCTGCATGTCTTTGTAAAACAGATTCCTAAGCTTCTGGCTATATCCGATCTATAAAATCTCAGAAAAGTTATATACTACATAAATTAAACCTTATTTGGCTGGAGACTTTTGGTCCTTACATTTGCCTATTGTTGTAGCACTTTCATTGAATTATTAATTTAAGGGCCTATTGTTATGATTGTTAGCTCTGCTGATTTTGGTTAATCTTTCACTAAGCTGTTAAATTTGTTGATTTTGTACCAAGGGACCAGTAGGGATGACCATCGGGCCACTTCGGGGTCGGGAAGTGCTATCCCCGCCCCCGATCCCCAAACCTTAACCCGCTCCCCGAACGAGAATTAGTTTGCTCCCCTGTTCCCCGATCCCCGATCCCCGATCCCCGCCCCGAACGGGGAATGGGGATCCTCGCGGGTAATCGGGGATTTTAATATATTTTTACTAAATAACTTTTTATATATTTTTAATATGTTTTTTTAAAAATATTTTAATAAATTATTATATATATGTTTTAAATTTAACATAATATTTTAAATAAGAATTTGAATTTAAATGTATTTATAATAAATGATAATTTTAAAATTATTATTATTAAATCATATTCTACTATGAAATTTTAATATAATAAAAAAATTAAAACATTTAAATTTTAAGAATGTATATATATTATATTTATTAATAATAATTTAATTAATATACATATAAAATATTATTTATTTATATTAAATATGATAAACAGGGACCGGGGTCGGGGAACGGGGCGGGGATACCCTAATCCCCGACTAGCCCCGATCCCCTAAATTTTTTTATATTTTTCTCCACTCCCGTCCCGAACCCAAAAAATTCCCCGAATCTCCGACTCGAACGGGACGGGGATCAGGTCGGGTAGGGACGGGGTGGGTAAAATGGTCAACCCGAGGGACCAACTGGACAATTACCTTTCTGATGATGTTGCTTGCTGCCTCTATCATGTTCCAATGAGTTTGCAGAATTTGTATAGGCCAGTTAGTAGGATCCTTTGTTTATGTCATCTTTAGTGAAAAACGAACTTGATTCCCTTTGTTAGACCATGGAATTGTTAGGAGGAAACACACACACACACACACACACACACACACACACACACTCACACATATGAGATTCAATCTACCAATACAGAGTACACACATAATACATACATGACGCGGAAAACCCACGTCCCAAACTTGTATTATTAACCAAAACAATTATCAATAATACATCAATACATAACACCTCAACGGTGTCCCAAACCCAATACTTAAGCCAAACAATGCTTAAGCATCTCCCAAACAATACCTAAGGCTACATCTTAAGTATTCGTTATCCTATCAAACAATACGACTATGTATATATAGCCACCCAAAACTTAGCCACCAAGACTTACCATACTTGTTGTACAAGTCTTACCATACTTGTAATACAAGTCTTCCTTTCTTGATGTTCAATCTTCCAACTTTGTGACAAAGACATACCATATATAATAATTGTCTACATACATCATTATCCAACCCAATTATGATAATAATTGTCTATCCATACAATTATTACCAAATCCAATTATGTCTCGTATCACCAAGTCCATACAACCCATTGGGTTGAAACCCAACAGGAATGCACTCCTATTATTTGTGTTGAACTCAACTATTGCATTATTTATCTCTGGATTGCACTCATTAATCTACATCAATAGACCAATAACTATGAATTGGTATATTGCTTCTCATTTTTATATTTATCAGTTTTGTGATCGAAACTAAGCCGATTATAACTGAACCAGAATTTCTCAAATCGAAATCAAGCCGGCGGTTACAATTTTGATTTTAGATTTTAGAAACCAGTGATAAATGGTTCTGGTTTTATCCATAAACCGAACTGAAAAAGCTTATGCTCTCTCTAGTTAGCTGTGCCATTTTTTAAAAATCCATAAATGTATAGAAAGGCAACGGAACCCTGAAGTATACATACATGTAACAAACATGATATCTCTTGTTAGACAATGATCATCGTCATTAAAAGTTAAAAGAATAAGGTTTTTTTTAATTATTACAACAAATTATGCATATAACCTCTGCTTTTAATCTGTATTTCTGACTAAAGGTCGGATATATATGTTGCAAGTAGCGGACCTAGTATATATGGCCAGGGTATGTCTTGGCCTATACTCAATTTTTTGGGCTTGTAATTACCAAATCTAAGTTTAAAAGTTACAGCCCAAATCATTACTTACACACGCTAAACCATTTACTTCATCAGTACACTACGCTTTGTTACCAAGTACTACCTAAGATTGCATCTATTCTCTAAAGCTTAAAACACACAGCTGAGAAATAAAAACAGTCTCTATGCTCTACTTTGTGTTGAGAAAATTGAATTTCCACGAAATTTATAGCAATTAAAAAGTCTCGGGTAGGAAAAAATTCTTAATATTTTTTGGCCCCAACCTGAACTCTCTGAATCCGCCACATAGTATGTTGCTATTATCTAGCAGAAAACAGGCTTTAAATAATGACACAACTAAGAACAGAATATGTTAATTAAGCAAAGTTGTATAGCTAGCTCAGATGACAATAGCTTTTGTTTGGCAACTTCTAGTTTGATATTAATATTAATTGTCAATGTTAGAATATAATATAAGATCCTGGAAAGGGTCATTCTCTAACACTTTGAGGTTTTAGAGTAACTGGTTCCATGATATCAGAACTCAGGCTATCGGGGGGAGTCAGGTAACAGTCAAGCAGAACCCTCTTATTTTCGGACCTAAGTCAAACATGTACCAAAAAATTTAGTTTACAATGCATGGGAAACGTTTTTAAGTTGTTAGTAAAACTAAGGTTCGAAAACAGATCCGTCATTGACAAATTTGAACTCGACAGTCAACACACAATTCACCAGGTTCTAGAATTTAATTATAAAAAAGAACAAGTACATGCACATATGTAAAATCAACTGAAGAGTCATCCAGATTGGTGAGTTGCAATTTGAAGATAAAACAAGTACACTGGTAAAAATATTTGTACGCTGTACATCAAGGTAAAAAGTGGAAAAACACAAGGCATTATTGGTGAAAACGCACCAGAGTTGTGTTATATATGTAGTGATAAGACATTGTAGGTTATTTTGGTTATGTCAAAACAAGTCATGTGGGCAGCCTCAAGACTTGAGTTTACTTTAGGACAACACATGATTTGTGATGAACATGCATGCATGCAATGTGTTTTAACAAAACAAAGCTAAATAGAAGTTGCACGTGAAATCATTGAATAATTGAAACCATATACAACTGTTAGTCGTGTAACTTCACACAATCTATCTCGAAGCCTTTTTTTAACTACTTGCTTATTAATAATTATCAAAAGCTATTGTAAAAGTACTTCTACTATCTGTTTTATTTATTGACTTACTGTTATGAAAGTAAGATGGATCTTGATTCATAATTGAAGCTATAGCTTAACGCGTTGTTGATAATTTCTGTAGTGTTATTTTCCTTGCATCTCATAGTAGCTGGCAAATTATAGTCAGTAGAAGTTTCCATCTGCAAACTATACGGTCACAAGAAAATTAATTGTGTATAAAAAATTATAATTTAGAGTCGAAACCCACTCTATTCCAATAAATTACAATTTAGAGTGATATAGGTGTATAAAAAATTGTTAGAAGCAATATGTCCAAATGAAATATTTTTATTAGTTGATATTACAAGTATTAAGTTATCTGAGTTTATTAAATTTGGTTCAATTATAACCCATCAAAATATGACACGTAACATTTATACTCAATTTTAAAAATTTTGTACTTCTAATATTTTCCTACAATTTATTACCAGATTTTGCTTCAAATAGTTTAAGATTAAATACTGCAAGAATGCCTTGGAAGCCTATATAGTACGGTATAAACTAATAACGATTACGATATTTTATCTTTACAATATGGTGGTTTACTATATATTGACAATAATAAACAAATTTTAAAAATATACATTTGGAGTAGGATTTGAAAAAGCTTAATTTAATATAGAGTGAAAACACTAGTGCTCTATTACTGCAGTGTCTTGACATTGGATTCCAGAAGTCAATATAAAAACAATAATATCACATCAAGGAAAAAAAACAAAAGATCATTTATGAGCAGAAAAATGATGTAAACAAAAAGAGGGGCATGAAAATGAAGAGAGCTAATAGCAAGGCCACCCCCACTCAGCAACAAGCCTACGTATCTGATGGCTGGGAGTATTCCCAGTCCCAAGTCCGTAATTCTGCTTCTTTTTTTCTTTGCACCATTCATACTGAACGTTTACATGCATAGGTACATAAAGGCCCTGCAATTTCGAACGTTTAAGTTTGATTGGAATTTAACATATTTTGCATGTTATATATTAGAAAATGTAAGCAGGACATATGAGTTTCTATTAGCAAGTAATACTCTGTATCGTATAAGGATACTCCGTAAAATCGAGTTCTATATACACGCAAATATGTTGAGGAAACTGCAAAGATACAAGTAATGACAACTGAGCAGCCAACTTTGGATATGTGAATCCATTGCTATAATATTTTACTGTGACTGCGGTAATGATTTATTACGGTAGATGAATGCTATCGTAATTAAATATTGTGAGTAGTTGGTTTCCATCCAATTTTAGCTGCGAAACGTGCCCATAATGTATAACTAATGAGTTTAAACGACGAATTAAATTAAATAAGTTAAAATTAAGTTCAATTATCATAATGAGCGTAAAATTAAGTATGAATAATTTAATAATAAATCTTTTTTATGTTTGAGGTCGACTTCAATTTAAAATTGGTCAGTTTATGATCAATATTAATATTATTTCTAATTGAATACCGTCTTTTTCAAAATTCGATAATCGTAAATGTATATTTTTCTTATCGTGAAACCTTAAAATATTAAACCATTCGAGCACGGTTGGATATCACAAGTGGTAAAGGGTTTATCCTCTATCGTCCCAGGTTCTGGGTTTGATCCTCGCTCACCCCGAGATTGTATCAGAACAGATACTCAATTGTAAAGCTATAAGCCAAATTAGTCAAAAAAATATATATATATTAAACCATTCAACTTACTAAAAATATTAAACCATTCAACTTACTGATTTTAGTAGCACTGTTTAATAATTCTTGAGAATCAAACTTGTGATCTTCCTATGCATAAGATGGTGAGTGCGCTTAATTACAAACATCGTCTCACAGCGTTCCGGATCAGATCAAGAAAGTACTAGACAAAAAATCAAAGCCATCAAAACATGCTGTATATATTGAATTGAAGCTTAGGAAAAAAAAAAAGGTCAAAGTTTGATAAAAGAAAATTAGGTGGCCAAAATTATCAAATTAGGTATGAGAATGGACATATACAATGACATATATCCTCCCATCTTTCAACAAGTATATCAATAAATTAGCCAGAACAACATGGAGGGAACTCATGACCCGTCTATTTCATTTTCCTTCTTTCATCGAATGCATTTATAAAAATGTACTACCAAATATTAACTACCCGCTTGCTTTATAAATCTTATCCATACCAAACAACATTAACTTCCTAGCTAGTCAAACTTATTCATTATACAATAGCCATCTGTATCGTTTGTTTCCCTTTATAAATTATTTATAAGTTTAAAAATTTATACATTTTTTAAACTTATAAATTACTTATAAAGTAACTCAAACGATCATTTCACTGTTTTGAATAATTAGTATACTATCTCCTCTGCATTAGCTTGGAGTCATGATGAGAACTGAATTATATTGATGATTGGTTTCTTCCATCCTTCTTTGGATGCATGATCAAGACCAGAGCGAATCCAGCACGAACGAACTCGAATTGTTATCGTCGAGAAAACTCAAATCATTGGTCGGATAGTTGCCAAAAGATTGCTGATCAGGTGAGGATTGAGGAGATTGATCAAAATCCATGGAGATTAAAGTCATGAGACTGGAATATTGGCATTGCATAGTCACAACTTCTGCTTGTGCTTTAGCTAACTGTGCTTGAAGCTCATTTACTTGCTTCTGGAGCTGACATATTGCTCCTGCACATCCATAAACTGGATCCCTAATCCTTGCATTAGCCTCATATACCATGCTACTAACTGCATCAGCCCTTTGATACTCCGGCAATTCCTGAAAAAACAATGTGTAATTTCAGAATCATTAACCAGCAAATTTTCTTGTAATTATAGATAACAGTAGTATTATTGTTTGTACTTTTATTGTACATGCAATTTGTAGACTTGTTTGTCAAATGATTTGATTGATCTACCAATTGAGCTACTTCCCCGCAATTTGTAGACTTGTAGTTAGACAGGTAGGGCATCCTTTAAAGAAGATCATTAATAAGGTCCACTTAAACCAGTATGCAGTTATGTATGGGAACTTGTTAGTACTCTTTTGTAACTTTTTGGTTGATTTTTATTTGCATGTTACACATTCACATCTTGACATACTCACGGCAGAAAAGAATCTGAAAAATCGTGTTCAAACTACAACCATTTTCATGCCATAACCCAATTTTCACATTATCAAGGGAAGTTCATTTGAGATAATAGAAAATCTGAGAATAACAAATCACGCGATCTTGTTTTCGTTAATGCTGGAACCCAGTACCTATGGCTGGCTTACAAAAATAAGCGTACCTGCAAAAATTTGATAATGTTGCTGGCTCCGAAAACACGATGAGCAGTGGTGAATTTGATAGGATCACTAGGAGGAAAGTAAGGCGCCAATACACATTTCTCCGCACATCGTCGCCTCAGTATCTTGCAAGCTGCACAAGGGCTTACAACTAATGGTACTGGAGGTGAGTTCTGAACATAAGAAGGTGATGGAGATTTTGTAATTGGCGCTTTAGTTGTACCACTGCACTCCATAGCAAAGTGATGTGTGTGTGTCTTTGTAGTCAGAGAGCTAGGGAGTGAGTTGAAAATGTGTATTGTTGGTGGTATGGAATCGAGAAGATGAATGTTATATATATAGCGGTAGTGAAGTAAAGATAGGAGGATACACATGATGTCAATGGTATGAAAATATGACGTGAAGCTTTTGGAAAATGATGCTAGGAATAACGGAGTAAGTTGCGTGGGAAATCTTCCGTTTTAGATTTATGGTTTATTAGGTATGGGAATGCTACCTTTTATTTGTCTTAGGTATGTGAAAACTCTACGAGTTTGAAATTGGCGTGCTTAGATTGAAAATATGTTATTATGTTTTGAAATTTGTATTATTGAAAGTCGTAAAAAAAGGTTTGCTGGTTGAAATTAAAGTATGTTTTTTTATTTGTATGCATTAAAATTATATTCCATGCCTATCCTCCAAATTTAGACTTTTCTTTCTAATGTTAATCTACTGTAATTCTCTGACTTTTGTTCAGCATTCTGGAAACTTTAATTTGTGCTCTCTCTTCTTTTTTTACTTGTCTTCCAATATATAGACAGGTGAATATTTATTTCATGATAATTATTCATAAAAATAATAAAAATTATAATCGGAAACTAAACATGCAACTCATCCTACTCTCTTTTCGTAGTTTAAAAATTAGTCGCAGTAATATATCACCACACTATAACAATATAATCGTTTATATATTTTCTTTCTTAATAAATAAATAAAAATTAATTGAAGTTTAATAATGCAAATGAAGGATTAAAGAGGTGACATGTGTCATTTAGAAAAGTTATATAGATCATAAAGTTATAGTTAATAATGTATGAATATTGCAGAGATTACAAAACTGTAACTCTAAGAGCAAGTCCAAGAGTGTTCTAGTTCAAGGCTTAAATATAATATAAAAAATTGTGTTCCAGTAATTTAGGACATGTTTAACTAAATTCAACTCCAATGCCTTATCCTCACTATATATTTAATATTTTATTATTAAAAGTTTTCTTTCATCATTAAAAGATAAATATAAAGTAGAGAGAGAAAGAGAGAGTATATAATAATTTATTATAAAATATAAGATAGGGCAAGGAGAGAGGTGACTTAAAAATAAGGCTTGAAGAGCTTGTCCTAGTGATATAAGGCATCACTAGGACATTGTTGGATCAACTTTTTTTGTCAAATACCCCAAATTATAATTTAAAATATCAAATAAGGCATCTCTTGGCAAATTATGGGGAGCAACTGAAGTTAGTAAATGAGGAGGTTGTGAAGCTGGTGCCGCCACTATTGAGACCAGTGAAATGTTCCTACTCTTTTAACTACCTATTTTATACGTGGCACTAACACACACTCCTCTGAAAAAGACTGTCTTATTGGTTGGCTCTTGTTAGGTAAGAGCCGGTCTGCAAATTAAATATCTATAATTTCTTTTTGTTAAAATCTTTTACTTAAAAAAAATATCTATGAAGATCGTCTATAATGAAAATTTAAAATTTTCTAACCTTTTAAATCGCAAATATTTTTATCATTGAAAAATTTATTTTATCGAATTCAGAGAACTAAAAACTATTGTCACCAAGTATAATTGTATAGTCAAAGTGGTTAAAACCTTATTTTCTGTCTTTTCAAGTGACTCGGCACAGCTCAAAAATTTCTTTAAAAAAATACTTATTTGTAAGGTTATAAGTCATATTAGTAAAATATATAGATATTGCGACTAGACTATGGTTATGGGTTGAAGGCAACTAACTATACAGTCTCCAAAATTACTGAGCTTTCTATGTAGAAATTTATATACCGAATACTTTTATAACTTGATGGTGGAAGTCGTTAAACTTGCAATCATTCCTTGTTTTTTTATGTATTGTTCCACCGAATCCTACTTCTCTTGTCAAGTGTACATTTAGCGTGTGGACCGTGCTAGAGGAAATTTATACACACATGTTTACTCGTTTTTTACTTAATTGCTTATCGCACTTTAGTCAAACGACTGTTTGAAACGAAATGCAAATCCAGAAAATGAATGACGACGAGAAGCTTAAAGCGGTACTTATAGTACCTAAAAATTTGTCTATATCTTTGTCCACATGAATATTTGGAAATATATTCTGTCTGCAGGAATGGATGCCAGACACTACAAAGTTTTCGGGGAAATGATCCTAATTCTATGAATCATACAACATGAATACTGATGATGTCTGACCCTGAAATTTAGGGTCATGCGATCTTCTACTGTTATACTGTTATATTTAATACTAATAAAATATTTTCTATATCTCATATTATGTACATCTCATGTTATGTTCTTTGACTAGTCTATAGTTAAATTGTTTAAATTTTAATCACAAATTACACTTAATATATAATTAAATAAATTTCAAAACTTATATCATTAAAAATGTATGTAATCATTTTTAAAATGTATTTTTTGATTTTTTAAAATAATACATAAATTTATCATTTATCTTAATTATCAATTAAAATTTGGTCAATTCGATCACGTAATAATCAAAATAGGATACATAATATGACATGAATGGAGTATTTAAATCATCAAATATTAAGAAGCTGAGCATTTAACATATTAACCCATCATAATTACTCAACTAATTTTCAGGGGCGCCGAAATGAAATGTATAATTTTATATTTCCGCTTTTAGAGCATCACTTAACTATTATATCTTAACTATTATATCTACATGAGACATATTATAAATAATATATGTTATAGATAATATGTTAAACAATAGCACTCCAAGGCACACGCCCCTTAGCAGAAAGATATAAACAATCATGATTTATTGAATATATTTGTTAAACCAAAATTCTACTTAGCAAAAATTATATCTATTTTTTTATCATAGCTAATTCTAACTAATCCTATTGGATTTTCATCATACCTCTTATGTAAAACTTTAGCTATTTTTTGTTTTAAAATTTTTCAACCGTTTATTACATCTATTAGCATTGAAAATGCTCTTAGTTCGGGAATATTAAACGCCCCACTTCCTCCCCACTATTTATATTCATTTGTATCAATTTTCATCACATCAACCATATTTATTTGACTGAGTTACAGAGTGTATATCAAAATTGTTTTCTTTTTAACGGGGAAGTTATGTTTATAACTATTTGTGAGCTTCTTGTGTATATACTTCCTTCATGCATACTATATGTTTGATCATTAATATTAATAAATACTAGTGTGTTGTTGATGTAATTCTTTCCTCGATCTCTTTTTCAAATATTGTCGATATTTAATTTACACTTAAACATACTTGTAGAGGAAGAGAAAAATGAAGAAACCTTCATTGGTCAAACTAATCAAAGCTTAGAAGAGGCACAAATCTTCTAAAAAGTTTATGCAAGGCAAATGATTTTACAGATCGTCGATCCGCTACAGGGCACATAAAGGCAATTAGACGTGATTTGTATCGTCATCATGCAGGAAAGATACTTTTAAATCCTATTCATGTTTCTAATAATCAGGGGAACATAGAGTCTTCCAAATGTGAGTGTCATGCACAACTTACATTAAAACGAGCTAATGACATATTTTCACAATAAAGGCGAGTCATAAAATTCATCAAGGAGCACAATCACAATTTATTGTCATAAAATAAAGATGCACAAAAGCTTATTGAAGATCTGAGATGTACAAAATGAAAGAAAGAAAAATTTCATTACATATATACTATGGGTGATGCGAGGAGTGAAAACATTTTTGATGTCGTGTCAAAGTTTCGAAAGGTATAAAAAGTATGGGGATGTAGTTGTGTTTGATACAATGCCTAAGGTGAATGCATATGACATGCTTTGCGCATTTTTCGTTGGCATTGACAACCATGACAAAATATTTATATTTGGAAGTACATTGTTTCGAAATAAAATCACATAAACATTTAGATGGCTGATGAAGGTGCGTACTATAATTTTTTTACTTGTTATTTTCTTTTAATTTGTTTGCTTGTTAAATAGCATGTTAGAGATAAATTAGGATGTTGGAGGAATTAGAATATTGTAGAAGGATATGATTTGTTTCCATTGTTAAAAGACATTATACTTGTTAACCAAGTCTTGTAATATAGCTGAAAGCATCACTAGCTTATGCTCTGACTCGAGTAAGCATGGGGCACGAAATTTTATTTATGATTGATAAGGTGAATTTTTTTAATTATTTGCTTACTCCCCAGTAAACTCTCGATTTTGAGTATCGTAAGTTTGAGGAATAGTGTCAGAGATAAATTAGGATATTGGTGAAATTAGAATATTGTAGACGGCTAAAATTTGTTTTCATTGTTAAGAGATATTATATTTGTTAACCAATTCTTAACATATATATATATATATATATATATATACACACACACACATACATACATACATATTATGAATGAGAAAATTAGAACTTCAAGAATTTTGTCATAGTACGATGTGAATAATTCTATTAGTTTTCTTCTTATTATTTTTTGAAAACTGACTTTCGTAACTACATAAAAAAAACGCCAAAAACCACTTTGACATATCAAGATCCTTGAATGTCTAAAATAATAAGTACCAACTACAAAACATAATTTTATATTTGGTATATCACTTCAAAGTTTGGTAATTGGTTTATAGCTTTACTAAAAAGTGAGTATGAAAAGTAGTGTGCTCATTTCTATAAGCTCTACAAAATAAACAGTTTTAAGGATTTTGAGCAAAGTTAGCTTCTAGTATTCGATCGCAAAATATAAAATGGCAAACAATAGACATGTCCAAGGGCTGTATAAATTAAGAATTTTTGGGCAACTCTTATTATCTTCGTGACTAATTTTTCAGAGGGATGCAATCACTAGAAGATGTGAGAGTTTAAATGCCTTTATTAGAAGGTTTATTCCATCTCATACAAATTTGAGTAGCTTTGTCAAACAGGTTTTACTTAAACATCACTTGCGTGTTTATTTATTTATTTTAAAAGTGTCAGTGTAATTATTTTTTTTATAGGTGGAACCCTGCGGTCGAGGAGCTAAGTCAGGTGCTATCGGCAGGAACATTGATGCATACTTCTTCATCGACAAAGTCGTCACTGGAGGAACAAGTTTTTATGTCCTTACACCATTTGCTTTTAAAAAGTTCCCCGAAGAATTAAAAAGAGTATATCAAATTTCTTATTCCAAGTTGAAAGTCACAAGTTTACTGTAAGATATTACGAATGAACTCATCACAAAATCTATCATGCATTTTGAGATGAAAATAATTCATTACGTAGTTGCAACAATTTTGAGTTTTAGGGGATATTGTGTCTACATATTCTTCGAGTATTTTTAACACATAAACTATTTTAAAATTCCAACTCTTTGTCAGCCTAAACTTTGGTGTTCTAATTCTTCGCAAAGAGATGATGAAATATAAAAAGAGGTACTAACATGAGAGGTTTCTATTTAAATAGAGGATGATCTAGATGCTAATCTTGTGGATGTGTTGTGTCATCCAAAAATAGAACAAAAGGGCGTCCAAGAAAGAGACACATCAAGGGTAGGAAAGAGTTAGGAAAAAAAGAAAACTAAGATTTGTTCTCAGTGTAATACACCATGCTACACCAAACCTATATGTCGGAGTAAAAAAATAACGGTGTCTTTTCAAACATGTCTTAAAAAACAAAATTTTCAACCTGGAATCTTAGATTGAATCCTATATTTACTATTAAGTATTAAGTGATGCTAACTCACTGGTGAAACCCATTTTGAACTTTTGTTAAGATTTATAATGAAAATGGTACAAATGGATATTTTGATTGGAGGTCAACTTTAATTATTTCAAATGTTACTTGAAGCTCCATAAAAGAAACGATGTACTCCATCAGTCCCACAATAATAGTGTCTTTCGGGAGAAATTTTTTTCTTATAATACATGTGAACTTTTAACTTCAGATACAAATATTTTGACATTATTTCAAAATTATCCTTCTTGAAATTATATAACAATTAATGATGGGCGAGTAAGACACTAAAGTAGTTTTTATTCTTATAAAATTTCTGTATTTATGATGGGTATAAGTGAAAATGTATCATTTAATTAATATTTTCTTAATAAGCGTAAAAAATTGAAAAAAGACTACTACTATGGTATGGAGGGAGTAAAAAAGTTAACTACTGTGATTTTTGGAATCATAAAAAGGCACTCATCTGTTTGTAAAATATTGTGAAAATGATAAATAACTATAAACAAATCAGGTGTAATAAATTATTATCCATAGCCCTAGGTTTTGTGGTTAACATAGCCTAGAAATGAAACATGATTAATTATAATATTAATTATAATAATATAAAAGGGTTAAATCTCATAAACAATATATATTTTTTAATAAATCTTAATAGGATATTAATAAGCATGTAAACATATAATTTGTTAATCTCGAAACAAAATACATAGACATTAGAGATTTTTAATCAAATAAAAATCAAATTAGCCTAAAAGCTAGAAATTATTTCGAGTTCAATTTTTAATCAGTGTTTATAAGTGTAGAAATTCCCCATTTGTACACAAGTGATAACTATTTTCGTAATAAAAAATCACTCAAATATAAATATATACATACATGTATATGTAAAATATATCAACTTCATATAACCCTTTACTACAATGACAAAACTTGTGCCACCATTACAGTCACCTGCCATCGCCTACTGCGACCACCTATCACTACTACTTGTAGTTATGCCTTATCTTTATTACTTGTCGTCATTATCTATCACTTACTCTCCCCAAAATTTTATCACAACACAGCCGCCACGATCTCTAATCACCATCGTTGACCAATAACAATTGACCATTTGTAGCCGCAGTGACCATATTTTCAGTAAACAAATAGTAATCGATGCATATAAATGGGTGATTTTTGTAATATAAACTAGTGATCTAGATTTCAGTTTCCATTCTTTAGGCTAATTTGATTTCTAGAGGAGTAAGACCCTATACATTTATAATTTTATTTTATCAGATTTTAAGAATTACTGATTTTTATTGGAGATGGTAATTAGTAAAGATTGAAACCCTAAAGGGAGATGGAACTTAATGAAAACATAATATGTTAGAAGAAATTCATGGTTGGAAGAGATGAAAAAAAAATATACGAAGTTATACGTTTCATCTACGATACTGTTGATAATACTTTTTTTTATGAGATGATGCATATATGTTATTGCACTGTTGCGTTTTGATGTTATATACAACAAACTCATAAGCTTGTAACAATACTTTATATGTAACTATTTATATGTCTTCTGACTCTATTTTATAGCAATTAATTAAATAACTCAGTAGGCTAAGACAATGTAAACATGAAATAACAACAACTTGAGATAATTCAAACACCGAATATCCACCGCCCACAATCATATCTGACAAGATCTGAACTCCTAATTTCAAGGAGAATTTATAGGATATAATATGTAAGGATTATCATATATAAATATATATATA
>PHNY01245284.1:1063-11315 GCA_003724115.2 Anethum foeniculum
GTTTTTCTTAGCCGCCAGAGATACTGCACGCACAATCAGGTAAATATGAGAAAATTAGTCTAAATAATGTATTAATAAATATAAATTTAAAATTGAATCTTACCTTTGTCCTCTACCCTTGAACAGTCTTCATCGCATTTCTGTTCACAAAAGGAGCGATTATTATCCTTCAAGCACTTTTTATCGCATTCCTCGAGGCACTGAGTTAACTCTCTCTGTTTGTGCGCCAGACCACCCTCAGCGACATGGATTGCTGCAACCAGAACAAGGCATACCAAAAACGCTGCAGAAACCTTCCCTGCAGATGCCATTCTTCTTATGTTTTCCGTCTAACCGATATTCGTTACCTTTCGCTATTTTGCTAATTATAGCAGTCTTAATATGTTGGTGTTTTCGTCTTTGATTTGGAGCCTTTTCAAAGAGCCTGTCTAGACGGTTTTGAAAGTGGAAATGGTTATTTATGGATATAATTGGGAGCAAGCTTTGACATTTGGTGATGGATGAAATAGCTTAAACTATGGAAATGCAAGTGGTCTGAATTTGTTTGTGTCAACTAAGTGTCCTTATCTCCTATGATCAAGGGTTAGGCTCCTGTGCTAACAACATTAATTATAGACCAGCAAAACAAATCCATTATATGTAAATAGGAAAGAACTGGACCAGGTCTTTTTTTAGTCCTTTTAGGCTATTTTTGAAACTTGTAAGACTATTAGAGAACCCTGCAAACTCTGTTTTTCAGAAGAATTTCTATATTGCATGCTATAAGACTTGTTATTGAATTTGTGTCTTGCATATGCATATTTGACTGTGTTCGACCATGCCTGTCAATTGTCATATCTATACATTATATTAAAGACCAAAAAGTTTCGTTGGTAGTCTGGTCACTCAATACTTTGGTCACTCAATCCACAACGGTTACATATTTCAAATTTCAAATCAAATTAATAGAAATTGTTAGATATAATTCTAAAAATTATTATTATTATTATTATTATTATTATTATTATTATTATTATTATTATTATTATTATTATTATTATTATTTTGGTATATATTGTATTTACTTAATTACTATTACTTAATTACCCTTATTTAATTATTTTTGTGATAAGTATACAAGCCAATTACCCTTTTTAACAAAAACATGTTACCTCTTTTATTTTTCCTAACTAAAACACCTCATTTTCCAAAAATATCAATGACAATTCTATTTAATAAAATAAAATAAAATATTATAATTACTAATTTCAATGCTAATTAGTATAAAAACTAATTACCTTTTTCAACTAAAAGACGTTATTTTTTTTTATTTTCCCAACTAAAACATCTTTTTTTTCCAAAAATATCATAGGTAATTATATTTAATAAAATAGAATAAAATATTATAATTACTAATAACGACCAATTAACTTTTTTGACTAAAACATGTTACCTTTTCTATTTCAAATAACAAATTTACTACTTTTCCAAAAATGACAAGGGCAAATAGATTTATAAGTATACAAACCAATTAACTTTTTCAACTAAAACAAGTTACCATTTTTATTTTTACCAACTAAATCATCCCATTTTCTAAAAAAATCACATGCAATTCTATTTAATAAAATAAAATATTATAATTACTTATAATTCATATTTTAATCTTAATTAGTATACAAACCAATTACCTCTTCCAACTATAACACGTTACCTTTTTATTTTTTACAACTAAAACATCAATTTTCCGAATATATCACGGGCAATTCTATTTAACAAAATAAAATAAATATTATTATTACTTATAACTAACCAATTACCTTTCTTCTAAAACATGTTAATTTTCCTGTTTTAATAACAAATTTGTTTCTTTTCCAAAACAACATGGGAAATTTGATTTAATTTCAGTGTAAATTTAATTAAAAATATTATAATATTAAAGAAAATTCGTGCATCGCACGGGTTATAAGCTAGTAGTTATTATCTGAGATTTCTCAAATGTTAATCTTGCTCTACCGGTGTGTCATTTATGTGTGAGCTGTACACAAATTATATCACATGAAAGCAGACTCTAAATTTTTTTGAAAAAACAAAAATTTGCATCAATAAAATGATATATATATATATATATATATATATATATATATATATAAAAGCTTCTTTTATAACTTACAAGTTCATTAGTTGTCAATATTTTTAAATAATTATAAATCCAGCCTAAAAAATTAAGCGCTTGCTGATCTATCTTATTTACGACACAAAAGAAAAGAAGTCATATCTTATATGCGATAATGCTCCTTGCTTCACTCTACCAAAATTACCCTCGTCCGGTGATGTTTTGACGGAGGTATAGTGTAGCTGTAGGAAGGGACTCAGCAAAACAATGTTCGATCGATGATGGTAGCCTTCAAGCACCTCCAGCGTGAGAGTAAGTAATTGGTGGTGAAGAATAACAAGAAACAATAATCAGAAAGTAAATGCTTGAGTTTGAGAGTTATTATGTTTGAGTGAAATAAATGCTAAAGTGGTGAGAGTAAATGTGAGAAACGGAGAATGTGCATGTAGGTGTGTCACATTGGTATTTATAATATTTGGTTGTACCTCTCGTTACCTCCTGGTTTATAGGTTTGTTTCTTTCTTGATGACAGGAGTGACATGATGAAAAATCTCTTTTTATAACTTCCTGTCATGTTGACTAGTTACGTGAGGCTTCCCCTTATCCGAGAGTACTAAAGGATATAACAACCTTAGTCCAAGAGATAAGAGTTTGCTGAAAGGAGGGTAACATTTTTGGTCCGGAAGATAGTATGCTGGAGGAAAAGGATATCACTGGTCCAGGAGGTAAAGCGTTGCCTTGGTTTATATTTATTAGTCAACTTTGTAGATGTGGTAGATTGGCCACGAGGTGTCTTGTGACATGGCTTGACATGGAGGGTAAAGAGGTGGTTTCAAGGCTGGTATTATCAACAATACAAAAGAAAAGGAAGTGATGGATGACACAAATTTTCATTTTTTCCCTTCCAAATTTTCATTTCAAATATAGAATACGAATTTAATATTATAAATTATAAAAACCCGATTTTGGGACTATTAGTTCTAAATTAAAACAAAAAAAACAATATACAATTCATTAATCAAGTCTGTTATAAAGGTGACTACATTACAAAAGCGCAATTAATGATGACGATTCAAAAGTCAAACTACTCTAAACCTAAGGTCCTCAAACTCAAATCCATATCATTGTGATCCAAATCGATTTTAGACGAAACCTGAAAATTGAATGAATGAGCTGCGAAACCCAGTAAGCAACTACCGTCCAACAGCTCAAACAATATTTTTTATCTTTTTGAGAAAACACAACTGAAACTTGTAACACAAAACATAGTTTGCACATAATCACACATATATTCGATAACAATTAATACAAACATGCACATGATATACTCTATAATTCACACGTAAAAAATTCTTATTCAATAAACAAATCTTAAAATCATATTCTTTTCAAAATTCCACGGTTCAAAATTACGGTCACGCTATGCCAACGACACAGCTCTATATTCGATAGTTCGATGGGGGCCAGTTTTTGTCCCTCGTTAAGTCAAACTTAACAAGGTATCTATGTATCACGGAACGTGCGTAAACTAGTTTTATATGCCACACTATCCAGTGTCCGTATTCTATGATTCGATACGCAACTAAAATTGAGGGATTCTGAAAATTCTTTTCTTATCATTCACATATCAATATCTTAGTTACGATAAAAAAACCAAATATATGAGAACATATAATCAAACAATATAAAACATGATAGATCCCAAATGTGGGTAAGAGAGTACGACACGGTCGATTTTATCCTAGTTCGTTGTGGCTAACTCACATAGGAGTCCACTTACCCCTACTCAAGTCCCCGAACTCCTCCTTGGACTCGAGATTTTATCTTATATAAATAAACTCCTTTATATTAGGCGAAGAAGCCTTTACAAACCAACCACTATCTATTTATCTTGGAGCGTTACACACACATAACCTCCTCAAAATAAAATAGCAAAATACAATCACAAGAACTATCTTCGAGCGTAACACCTAGTCACCTCCTGAAGAACTTGCAAACCCTTAATAGACTATGTACTTCTTCTTCTTTGCGGGTCTTGGATCTTAGGTCTTAGGTCTCAGGTCTTTCCTCTTCTTCACGATGCGAAGGCTACTAACTCTACGTTAGTACGCCTAAGAATTGTGTCTTGGAGCAAGGATCAGCTCACTTCACTTCACCTCACTCCAAAGAAAAGAATATTAGCTACAAGCAACAATATATTCGAGAGTTGTATATTATAAGGACGTTATTACCCGTTAAACTAGATTGAACTCACAAGTGTGAGGAAGATTAATAAAAACGCTAATATGTGCTAACGTAGTGCGGAAAGTATATAAAGCTCAGAATAAGTCACGAAGTGGACTAATCACACAAGTATACAAGACAAGAAAGTAAATGTGCAATGCACACAAACAAGTATTTAAACACGCAACAATATAATATTATTTGGCTTTCGTCACGCCATTACGCGTTAAATTAAAAACACAATCACCATACGCACATGAGCAAGTAAATAAACAAGCAAGCAATTAAAAGACAAGAAAAAATATAAATATATATTACAAATATATTCGGCCGAATATAAGTCAAGAAATGGGCCGAATATTTTAATTTGTAAAATACAAGTTCAAGTAGACTTGTTGCTTTAAGTCCCTTGTTTATATTTAAAGCACAAACAAAGATTAAAAAACTTGGTTGAACAAGAACTAAAAGAAAATCATTTTTGATTATAATGTAACAAGTTTTAAACCGCTAGGGTAAAACTAGTTAACGCTTTTTAACCGCGAATCGAAGGATCTTTTGAATGACCTTTAAACCCTCAAAATCAAATGGTTTATTGTAACATCCCAATATTTTTATGATTATTTTTAGCTAGATTATTTGATTTCAATTACTTAGTAATATTAGTGAGTTCTAATTAAAATTAGTTTTTGTTTATTTTTACTTTCATAATCAGGATATTGTTTTAAGAATATTAGTTGAATTCCTTTTTTTAAAAAAAGAGTATTAGTTTATAAAAAAAGAAGTAAGGTTTTAAAAGAAGAAGAGAAAATATTAAAAAAAAAAGATAAGAGAAAGGGTTTTAAAAAAAGGGAAAAATAAGGGTTTGTGACTTACGTTAGTTTTGGTCATGGAGGATGAAGGAAAAGAGAGAGGGGGGAGGGGGGAAAGAGAGGGAGAAGGAGCAAGATAATACATCATTTTTGGAGGCAAGAGTTTAGTGTGATTTGGACATCTGAGTCTCTTGAGTAGCCTTCGTAGTTTTCTGAATTTCAAGATACGGATTCCAACATCTCACTCTTTATCTTAGTTTTGTCAGTTATTTTTGAGTTACAATAGCCTGAATTCTTATAATATTGGTATAAAAGTCATTTTTTATCGTATGATGGTGATCTTGGTGTCCCTGGAAAGGTATTTGAATTGCTTATAATTTTTGTTGTTTAACTTTTCTGAAATTCTGCTGGTAAGGGTGTGGTATCTGCAATTTTTGTAATCTGCCAGAATACGTTTGAAACTAAAGTGTTAACTTTGGAAATTCGTAGTAAATTGAAATTTTATACAAATTTTATGAGTAATATCATTTTTGAAAGGTATTTTTGAGTTCTACAATTTCTGTTCATACTCCGCTACTGAATTCCATTGTTTGAATATCATAACTAGTGAATTACTAGAAAATTCAAAGGCTGATTATATTCTACAGTCCACGAATATCTATCTTTTGAATTCATTACTTGTTCATTTTTAACGAGCCTTACCATTCTGGAAAGCTCTCGGAATTTCCTACGATTTTCATGTTTCGTACTGTTTCATTTGATTTCATCTTTATACAGTAAATTGGCATTCTTTCGAACTGATCAGATTTGACTTTATCTATAATTAGTGTTTTTGTATGATTTTTGGTTTGTGATATTAGATTAATATGTCTTGAGGTTATTTTGATATTTATATAATATTTGATATGTAAAATATTTGGGTGTGCGATATTTGATTATGTGTTTTGAGTTATGGGTGATGTTTGATATTTGGGTAGTATTGTGCAAGCCCTTGTAAGTATTGTGCAAGCATTGTGCTAAATGCCGTGCAAGCCCCTGTAAGATTTTGATATTGGGTAGTATTGTGCAAGCCCTTGTAAGATTTTGATATTGGGTAGGATTGTGCAAGCCCCTGTAAGATTTTGATTTTGGGTACTATTGTGCTTATTGTAGTGCAAGCCCCTGTAAGATGTTGGGTAGCATTTGCTTTGTGCTATGCAAGCCCCTGTAAGTTTTAATGACTACATATTTTTGGAAATCCGAAAATGTAGGACATCCTGTAAGTGTAAGATCATCTCTCATGTAAGTTATTTTGAGCATTATTTGTAAGCGTATGATTATGATTAAGAGTATGATTACAGTTTACTCCCTCCGTCCCATTGAATTGTCTACGTGCACTGTTTGCACGCATTTCGAGGCTACTATAAAGTGTAGTTCCATAATTATTTTTTTGAAATTTTTTTTTCTGAATAAAAGTTTAAACATTAAACTTTTATTCAGAAATTTTTTTTTAAAAAGAATTATGGAACTACACTTTAATGAAGTCTTAAAAACCGTGCCAAAAAGTAACGTAGAGAATTGAATGAGACAGAGGGAATATCATTTATGATTTCGATTATTTTATTTGTGATTACTATGTGTGAGGGTTAAGAATATTTGTAAGAGTATGATAAGATTTGGGTGGAAAACATTTATTTTTTCGTTTTATGAGTTGGGTTGAGTATTCATTTTTTGTTTATATTCTTCATTCAGATATTCAGTTGTGTTCTTAGACTCGTTTTTATTAATCTTTTTTTCGGTTATGCGTTGTTTTATATCAGTATATGAGCCTTTCCCTCACTGCCGGTCCATTGTTCTCTTTGTTTTTCTCCGGCAGGTTATTCTTAATAGGTGGGCTTTTTTTGGGAATAGTGCGAGTTTCAGACATTGAGAAGTTTAGTCTTTTCTTAGATTTTTGTTAGAATTTGTTGGTGTAACTGGACAATTTAGTTATATTTTAATTCAAGAATTGTAAGTTTTTTGATTTTTAGGAAGTTGTAAAGTTTTATAAGATTTTAATGGAGTTTGGATTTATTTATTTTTTTATGGTTACCCATTTCTTGGGTTGTTAAATTTATAGAAGGACTTTAAGGAAGCTTGGATAATCTTTTAAAAGTTTCTTTTAATTAGCTTACAAGATGTCAAAAATACACTATACCAATAAACTTTAAGAACAAGTGTATTTAAGCGACAAAATGCAAGTAAACGCGAATCGAGTGTGTGTGTGTATTAGGATCTAATAAAAACTAACTTATAATAGAAACTAGAAATTAAAATATATATTTTTATTTCTCGTCGAAATATAGCACATATGGTATGCAAATTAATCGTTGGGAGATGAAAAAAATACAATGAGATCAGATTTAAAAAAAAAAGCTCACCGATTGACCGAAAAAATCAAATTATAAACGAAGGAGATTTTGTGGGTCTCTATATCGGATGGTATATTTTAATATGTGTATTACCTTTAAGGGGGCCATTATATTATATGATCTAACAGCAACTCCAATAGATTAGCTATTTTTCATCCTAACATGTAATTTAAGGAACGCGGATAAAAAATTGTGCTCCAATAGTATCTTAGTGGTTCCTTATTTCCCTAAGATCCTTCATCAATTACTTATAAATAGGTAATGACCCACTTCTTCTAAGCATGTCATAACTTTTATTTTATAATAAAATAGTAATGCACTCACTTTTCTCTCTTTATTGCATAGTGTATGAAAGTTATTTTTAACAATAAAATATTAAATGAGGAATGAGTATGAGGAATATTGTTGGAGTTCAAATTACTTATCTCTATTCTAAGTCAATAAGATTCAATATTTTATATTAAATATAAGGAATGAACTAAGATTCTATTGGAGTTGCTCTAAGAGCAACCCCAATGGGCTTACCTATAATGCTTCCTTGAACTATATTAAAATAATGCTTACCTAAAAGATAGGGAGCTAAATTGATGTTTTGCTTCGATGGTTTTCCTTATATTGATTCCCTATATCTTTATAAATAATAATTTATTTTTATTTTATTAGTTATTTATTAATTTAACACAAATTAAAATATTTTAGTTTATTAAATTTAATCTTTTACCCTATATTCTACAAAATACAATTTAATTTATTTAAAAAATATTAAAAAATAGCAAATAAATAAATAAAAATTTGCATTGGATTTAATCGTTTATGAATAAAGTCGATCCAAAACGATACTACAATGATGAGTCACCAAGATAGGGAAGCAAAATTGGTTAATTACTCATATGTATGGGAACCAGTTTCTCCCACCTAAAAAATTTAGGTAAGGGTTCTCATGGCTGGAGATAAATTTTTGAGCAACAATCTCTATATCCATCTATGTGGAACAAATACAAGTAAGGACTCACAATGGTTTGAGATGCTATAAGAGCATTTCCAACATACTCCTTATCTCTACTTTAAACTATACTTTAAGTATACGGTTTTTCTATTATGTGCCGGTGGGCAAACATTAAGTACAAAAACATATAAATTTAACCCATTTTGATTGGTAGTTTTTTTAATAATAGTAGTGGGTCCCGTACATTCACAAAAATTACACCAATCAAAATGGGTTAAATTTCTAAGTTTCCGCCCTTATTTTATGCCCATGGGCACACAACTGAAAAACCCTTAAATATAATATGAAATATTGTCTCTTAGAGATTTAATACAAGGTCATGTCCAACAATGCTTCCTATATTCACTCTTTATTAATTTCTTTATGATTAAATGTAAGTTGAACTCATTTGAGACAAAAGATAGTGCAGAGAGAAAGTGAGCATTTTTATGAATAGATTACATAATATTAGTTAAGAGTAGGATTTTGAAATTCTTCATCCTTCTCAAATTTCAATTTAAGAACCTTTAAAGTTTGAAAGTTTGTTGAAAATGTTTTAAAAGCTTAAATTAGTTTTTAGATTCCATTTTAGAAATTGTTTCTTTTTGCTGAGGGATGATGGAGGTGTCATTTCCAATTTTCAAATTTATACCTGTATTTGAGTGCAGATCAATATTTTTATTATCAAAAATATATTATTTGACCAAATTCACTTTTTCAAAAGAAATTCTAGAATTCAAACAAGAAATTCTAATTTCTGTAATGGAAATCTGAATTTGAATTGGCAATTAAAACATGGGACTTGGATCGGTAAATAAGGGGCGTATACAGTTTAGATTTTAAAAACTTTTAATCTATTATTTTTTTGAAGATTATTGATAATTTTAGATTAATACCAGAGAAAAAAAAATTATTTCTAAATATTACCAAATACATGTGTCATGCACCAAGAATGTCCTAATCTACACTATGCTAGAACATAACAGAGTACAGCTGATATCATCCATGCTTATGTATCACTCTATTATTAATTTGATGACATCATTTTGCTTATATGTCATTTTCTCATTTAATCATATTTTTTAATAATATTCTCTCTTCACTCCACTAATTCTCTCTCATCTTTATTTTCCACCACTCCTCCAATTCTCTCTCCTCTTCATTTCTTCCTCCACTAATTATTTCTCCTCCCTATTTCTAATTCTTCCACAAATTTCTCATTTCTCATTCTTTTACCAATTTACATCTTTTGATGCAAAAATCGAGTACATGGACCGGTGATATGTTTATCTAATTTTTATTAATAGTCATAGTTTTTCTGATTTTATGAGAGATTATTTTGTTAGAAAATTATAGAATTTTAGGGGATTTGTGTTTTTCGTTATTTTTTAAATTGAGTATTTTGATGTTACCACCAAAATATACTATTAGTAGTTTTGTATCGGCTCAAGTACTTCATTCTTTTACGCTTTTCTTGCCGTGACAAGTTTAAATTGGTGTTTTTTTATGAAGGAAAATAATTCAATAATAAAAAGCCATACGACATCTACATATATGATCGAAATTGAATAAACGCATAATAATATCGCTGTTGAATCCTTCCATCTTGGATAGGAAACCAAGCGAATTTTTAAGAGATATGTACATATTGTAATCCTCCAACTGTTGTTTTGAGCAATCGACCATAGATGCATCACCACAAGAACCCTTATCACTGAATCAACACCATGAAAATCCTGCAGATCTAGAATCC
>PHNY01245396.1:397-18078 GCA_003724115.2 Anethum foeniculum
GAGTGATATTGGAACAGGCTCTGAAGCTCAGACTGTTCAGGACAAAATCACAAACTGTGAAGCACTAAAAGCTGATGATGTTCCTGCAGGTATAACTATTGATACTCAACTCACATCTTCTTGTTTACCTTCTATAAAACCACAAGGAAATGTAGTAAAGGGAATCTCCATTTCTACTGCAACAAGTCCAACACATCTTGTCCCTCCAACATCTCCAACAAATACTTAAGCTACAGTTACATTAGATGAAGATGCACTGTTAGCTGGAAGGGTTATAGATGCTGTTGCTGAAGACTTGATCCAGCTGCTCGATATTCCTGATGGTGCTCAAGTAGACATTCTGGATCTTCCTGATCTTGCTGAAGCAAATGCTGCTGTAGATGAAGGGGCAGCAAATGCTGATGAAGCAAATGCTGGTGCTGAAGGTGTAGAGTCAGATCTGGGTGAAGTAAATCCTGATGCTGAAGATGAAGTGGCACAGGCTGTATCTGCTGATAAAGAATCTCCCTTTGGATCAATCAATGTTGCTCTCCAATAAGATGAGGATCTAAATGAAGTTATCTATCCAGATGATATGCCTCAGCATGAGAAGGAGAAGCAACAAGATGAGCATTATCTATCACTTCCAGCCAAACATAGAAGTGATGAGTGGAGACATCAGTAGAGGCATCCTGAAAGGACCTTCACTTATGAAACTGCTCATGACCATCTAGGAACAGCTGAGGACATCATTCAAGATCCTTCTCTTTTAGCCCATCTAAAGGCCTCTGCTATACTAGTAAAATCTTTACACACTACTCAAAAGGAGGTAAGGGCTAATGTGGATAAAGTGAGACAGGACTTTGCTGAACTGAAGATGAATTAGGACTTAGCATTGAAGAAAGCTTTGCGGCCAATAACTGACAGACAAACTACTATTGAAAAGAAGCAGAAGGAGATGTCTGGTCATCTTACTTCTATTCAAAATTCAATGGAGCTACTTCTATCCTTCTTTATTGATGATGACAAAAAGGGGGAGATAATTGCCAAATCTAAATGCACCCCTTCAGTCAAAGAATATAAAGATGATGATGATGGTGGGAATAAGGGTGGCAATTCATCAAGGAGTAATAAGGAAGCTGGTGCTGGTAGCAGTGGTATTGTCAAAACTGCTAACCAATCTGTAAGAACCAGAGGTGGAGCAAGTGGTTGAAGGTCTGGGAGAAGAAGAGGAAGGACTCTGACCAAGACACAAAACTGACTACTATTACTACTCAAATCAGAACTGAAGAACAAACTCTGATGGTAGCAGATGCTAATGAAGTCCAGGCTGACAGGTTGATATATGCTGGTACTGAAGCTAGTCAGTTTATGCAAACTGTTGAGATTAAAGGAAAATCAACTACACTCTACTACAAGGATCAGAAAAGCATTGATGCTGATGAAGCTGTAGCTAGAAAGTTTCTTCATGAAGATGGAATGGACTTGGAGCAGATCAGACAGATGGAATCTAATTTTGCACTTCTAAAATTTAAATCAAACACTGATGCTGCTAAAGCCATTATTAATTCTTCTAAAAAGAAGAGGAAACAAAGGCCTAAGGAGAAATGCATTGTGATCAAAGAATCTTCAAATACTGATAGGCATGTGACTAGATCCCAGGCTATCTCAAATGCTGACAGGAGAGATAATGGAAAGTAGAAATTTGGTGAATTACCATCTAAGCCTATCTCAGTCTATATAGATCCAATCTTTGAAAAGCCAAATACTGATTGGGCTGGAGAAGAATGAGATGAAGAAGAAGAAGAAGATCACTTCACAATCAGTAAGAAGAAGTGAAGAATTATTGAAGGTGCTAATTGGAAGGAGAAGCTGAATGAAACTTCAATCACTGATAGTGCTCAAATAGAAGATGTAAATGCTGATAATCAACTCTTTTCATCCTCTGACATTGCTCAAATTGACTCTGAAGTTCAAGTTTTAAGCTCTAAAGTAGCAAATCCTGATACTAATGTAAATACTGATGAAGGTGAGGTAAAAATTGATACTGCAAATCCTGATCTCTCACAGTTATCTACTGTTGAGAGGAGAAAGCTGTTATGGAAGAACAAATCAGTGCCTCAGCCAAAGAAGGAATAGCTATGCAAGAAGGTTTTTAGTGGTAAGGTATTGGCAAAAAAACCTAACACTAGAGACAAGCTTGGCATTGAGGGAGAAAGATTATATCAAGGAGATGCTCTCAGTATTAAAGACCCCACAGCTCTCACAGATGTATTAGGTGAAGAGATTCAACTGAAGCATTTGCAGAAGGTGATCTCTGTGTTTCTTGTTCTTGATCATTTTGATGGGAACACACCTAATGAGAAGCTATTATATTTTCTTTCATCTGGTAAGAGATTGAGGGTATCTGAAGAAAATTTGCTAACTAAATCCTGGAAGGAGTTAGAGTATGTACATCAACTACTGAAGGTTGTAAACTCTGCTACTGCTAGATGGTCTGATTTTATCAAGAAGCAGATTCAGATAAAGCAAAGAGGTATTCCTTACAAGACTGGTTATTCAGTTATTCCTAAATATGAACTTCATGATGGTACAGTTGTTGACATGCCAAAAGGAGGTGCTCAGATCACTAAGCTGTTGGGTATGGATGTTGTCACATTCAATCCAGATGGAAATGAAATAGGAGTTATACAGTCCAGATCTCAGGGTAGCTGTTTACCAGATTGATCATTCAACTCCAGAGCTAAAAGATCTCAGAATCAAGCTGAAGATGTACTTAAATTCTACTGAAGAAATTCTTTTATGAAGCAACTGGGTATAGCAAGATCGTGGAATAAACTCTGATTTTTATATGTTGAGTTGTAAATAAATTTTTATTCTTACATTTAGATTTCTGTTTTGTCATCCTCAAATTAGAACTTGTTCATATATTCACATGTACAAGTTTGGGGAGATCGTTAGATAATTTGATGATTTATCAGTGTTTAGCTTTTAGGCAAATTAGATTTTACTGTCAGAGTTTGTCAGACTGTTATCAGTATTTGATATCAGTGTTTATTATCAATGTTTTACTATCAGACTCTACTGAAGCAGTAAATCAAGATATGATTTATCTGATTGAAGATATTGAAGATTGCAAGGATATGTCGGTTGCTCAACATAAGAAAATGGAAATGACAAATTTTAGGATAGGTTTTATCTAGTCATAATTGATTCTCATATTCTTAGTAATTGATTGTGTAACTGTGTATTATATAAACACATATTAGGTTGACACTAAAGGTGTCGATTATTGAATTATCATTTTGTGTAACCTAACATCTCTCAATAATACTCTTACAGTCTTTGTGAGAGTACTTGTATCTTGTAACAGTTTTTACTGTCAATACAAAAACTGTTTATCATTTTACTTGTTTAAATTCGATTTGATTGTTATATACTGTATTCATCCCCTCTACAGTATATTTGAGACCTAACATAACAACTAAATGCAAAACGTTGGGGTTCTTATTCCTCGTAGATATCTTGACGACCAATGTAATAAAATGTTTTTTCATCGTCATATCTCTAGGTTGTGTGATTAAATCCAATTCGTAACTGTTATAGAAAAATATAGCGTCACCCAGTTTTGAGGCTGACTCGCTGATTCTATGGCTAGCTTACTGATTAAAAAAGACCCGATTCGAAAAAGCTTGGGTCAGAAGTTGGGTTTTAATTAATGGATTATTGGGTCGTCTAAGTCACAGGCCTCGCCTATGGTGTAAGACTTACCCATAGCCTCGCCTATGGTGTAGGCCTCACCCGGAGCATAGGAGACAGTATTACCATTGAGTAAGAGAAGAGACATGTGGAATAGGCCCAATATGAAATAGCCTCGCCCTTGTAGAGGTGTCGCCTGCCAGAGCAACTGACCCAATCCAATTAGGTCATGAAAAGCAAGAATGAAATATCAAGTCATTTGAGATAGCCTCTTTCGGAGCCTAGCCCCTTTCGGAGCCTAGCCCTTAGGTTGAACTGAGCCTTGTGTGACAACAAGATAGCCTTTTATCTTTATGGGCCTCGCAAAATTAATGCAAGGAGTAATATGACCCAGTCCTAGTACAAGATAGGCCTCTTCTATGGCTTAGGCCTTGTTTGCAACTTAGGCTTAGGCCTTTTCTGTGACTTAGGCTTCTCCCATATGTCTCGTTAGTGGAAATCTCTAATATAACATGCATATTTCTATTTTTTCTTGTTTGGATTTCTCTATGTGCTTCTTGGGTGTTTGTTTAAATTTCTCCATTTGCTTTCTTGGACGTTTGTTTAGATGTGCTAGCTTGGATATTCACTTAAATGATTGCTTGGAGCCTCTCATTTGAGGAGAGGGTAATTTTTAACGCTTTGAGCCTCTCCTTTGAGGAGGGGGTAATTTTTAACGCTTGGAGCCTCTCCTTTGAGGATGGGGTAATTTTTTATGCTTGGAGCCTCTCTTGTGAGGCGAGGGTATTTGCTTCTTACTGTTGGGAGCCTCTCCTATGAGGAAGGGGTATTTCTATGACATTGTATTTGGGTAATCCGTACTCCCGGAAACTCCGAATGTTGTTGGCGCTTCTCCTGTGAAGGGAAGTTTCTTCCTGTAAGGAAGATACAGGTAATTCTCCTTTGAGGAGGAGTATCTTTCTTTCAGGAAGATGTCACCCATAAAATCACGACATGTGACTTCGTACACTTGGACATCTTTGTGTTACCGGTATTATTCCTTTGAATGAAAGGGGAAGCCATTTATCTTTCGGTACTGATAGTCGATTCGTAACTTCCGGTTGACCCCGATGCTATGAGTTGACACTCCTCTTTTGATGGAAGGGGACGACACGGAAACTCGAGGAGCTCCCCTACTCCCGGGACCTCCAAGGGTCATTCCTTTTTCGGTGCAGCTGGAGATTCCGTACTTCAGGTTGACCCCAGTACTTGAGGTGACACTTTTCTTTTGATAGAAGGGGACGACACCGAAACTCGAAGAGCTCCCGTACTCTCGGTACCTCTAAGGGTCATTCAAACTAAGGTGACACTCTTCTTTTGATGGAAGGGGACGACGTCGACAAAACCTTTGCAGCTTTCTTTGAGAAAGTTTGATATGAAACACAAACTAAGACTGTAACATGGCTTACATTCTAATAATACTTTCGAATACAATTGAGAAGCCAGTCCTTCAATAAGTATAAATCGTAGATACAAGGGAGAAACCCGCAAGAGGCGAGGTTATTAAGTGGGCGATGCCAAGAGGCATTTGAAAAGTTAAGCTAGCAGCCTACAATACGAAATGAAGGCCTCATAACATAAGGTAATAAAAGCAATACCTTCTGCAAACCCAAAGGCGTGGCATCCTAATGACTCGCAAGTTATTATTTGGAAAAAAATGACATAAAGAGGCTATAATGAAATTATTATTATTTTTTGATAAAAGGCTAGGCTCTCAAATAGCCCTTGAATCATAATGAGAGTAGAAGCAATAAAAATCCCTTTTTTGAAACCTTATGAAGACGAGGGCTATAAATAAAGATCCCTTTTATAAAAGGAAGTTCTATAAAAATCTTCAAACAAATCACATAATTCAAATACATTTAAAAGGCGAGGCTCTAAAGAAGACCTCTGAAAGCCTAAGTGTTGATTTAAAAGGCGAGGCCCTATGTGACCTCTAAAAAAAGTCTACAGTATTTATTTAAAAGGTGAAGCCTCAATGGAAGTCCTCTAATAGCCTAAAGTGCTTATTCAAAAGATGAGGCCCTATGTAAGTCCTTTAATAGCATGAAAAATTTGAACACTTATCATAAGTGTAATACATGAATGGAGACAGCCTCATTAAATAGCCACAAAGGCCCCTGTAGTAGGAGAGGTATTTTTAAATATATAAATGATGAAATTCAAAGCCTAGGTGGTATGGATAAAGCCTATGATGTTACTTGGAGAAATTAGGATGATATTTTTTTAAAACCTCCTTTAAAAGAGGATGTTACTTATTAAAGACCTCCTCTAGAGGAGAATGTTACTTGTCGAAGGTCTCCTCTACATGAGGATTCTATTTTTGCAAGACCTTCTATGCGGAGGATGTTATATGAAGATTTTTTAAAGACCCCTCTCAAGGGAGGATGTATCCTATATTACTTGAAGAAGACCCTTTGAGGGGGTGATGATGCCCTTGGGGGGTGATTCCTTTTTTAACCAGTCCTTGGTAGAGTGATAATGTCATCAAGGGATGATTCTGTTTTGAAGACTCTTGGGAGTAATGATACCCTCGCATGTGGAAAATTAAGGAAGTACCAGCTACCTAGCCTCTTGAAAGGAAGCTAGACCTATTCATAGTTCATTATTCAGAGAATCAAGAGAATGTGATTACACCCCAGACACTTAGCAAAATATGAAGTAGTGGCCTTATTAACGACCTCACCCTCTCCATATGAGGCCTTGCCTCTTAGATCCAAATTCAGAACATGCGTCATTGATGATATCAGAATGCTATAACAATAAATTGAAGATGATGAATCGTGCCTTTTATCAACTAAAAAAATCTCCCATTTGTCAGCAGCCTATGCTACTAGCTAGGCCTCGCACTCTAAAAAGTTCTCTAGGGCCTCACCATGATGTCGTATTCTCATTCTAGAGCCCAAATTCAAGTAATCACCATTAGAAAAATAATCATGAGCTTACATCTTCAACTGCGTCGCCCTCAGGGGTTCGAAATACTATTTTTACAGGAAGAGTTCTTACTAGGATTCAAGATCAACCAAGGCATCTCCAAATCAATGTCCACTAAATTAACCGAGATAGAAGAATATTGTGATATTTTCTCATCCAATGTTAGTAACGCCCTCTCCAAAGCCCTTGTCCTTAGCTAGCTCATCATTAGAATGATCCATAAATACATGAAAATTGAAAGACATAACCTATTCAAAAGGACCTTGCCTAACTTTGAAAATTTTAGAATGCCCACAACCTGTTTTTGGGTAAATCAATCGCAAGAGATTTGAAAGAAAGATTTCAGTTATTTTAAAAAGGATGGAAGGAAAATTTAAGCAAAATCGAAGGAATCTCACTTACTAAGGGGTGTAGCCTTTACTATTTGAAATATTCGGAATGATTAGTTTCTTTTACAAATAATTGTTGCAAGAAACTAGGGGTAGTTGTTATGAAAAAAAATAGCATCGCTCATTTCTGAGGCTAGCCTGCTGATTAGGAAAGACCCTATTCAAAGGAGAGCTTGGTTCAGAAGTCGGGTTTTAATTAATGGATTATTGGGTTCGTCAAGGCATAGGCCTAGACTACGGTGTAGGAATCACCTGGAGCCTCGCCTATGGTGTAGGCCTCACCCAAAGCATATGAGACAATACTACCATTGAGCAAGAGAAGAGACATGTGGATTAGGCCTAATATGGTATAGCCTCGCCCTTGTAGAGGTGTCTCCCGCTGGAGCAACAGCCCAATCTAATTTAGACATAAGAAGCAAGAACGAATTGTCAAGTCATTCGGGATAGCATCTTTCGGAGCCTAGCCTTCCGGACCTCAGGTTGAACTGGGCCTTGTGTGACAATAAGACAGCCTCTCATCTTTATGTGCCTCACCATAATTAACGCAAGGAATAATGTGACCTCGGCCCAGTATAAGATAGGCTCGTCTGTGGTTTAAGCCTTGTCTGTGACTTAGGCTTCGCCTAGAGCACTGGACGTAACCACCACATTCTGAATTGAGACATATGGCTGGTCCAGGCCCAATAAAGGAATCAACCCGGCCTATTTATTTAGGGCCTTACCCTTTAGGAAACCTAGGCTTCGCACAGTAAAAGCTTCACCTCCGACGAGTATTGGGAGAATTCATGAAACTGTTAACAAGATAGCACTAAAGACCATGGGCCTAGCCCACAAAAAGAAGAAGATCTAGGCTGTCAAAGTTGACTGGCTTCGCATTGTACCGAAAGCCTAGGTTTTTGTGTTTTGACAGTCCTATTAATGGGAGCCTAGCCCTTGGGGCACGAAGAAAATGGGACTTTCCCTTAAAGCTACTCAAAGACATGGAAGATATGGGCCTTGCCCCTAAAAACCTATTACATCATCATTACAACATTGGAAGAGGATTAAGCTCATCAACAACCTCGTCAGTTGATGGGTCTAAAAGCGTCACCCCTTAATGAATATGAAAGGCCGACCCTATGACTAGCTACATTTTCTCTGTGGTTCAAGGAAGAGCATTGACTCCGATAATCTTGGCAAATCCTAAACACCCCCATACAATCTCAGCCACCCCCAAACGCAAATCCTAACCCTAATTTCTACAGTCTATGCTTTGCGCCATCATCAATCACAACCATAATTCCAGCTACCCTCCCCGAATTTGTTATCACCAAATTCCTCCGTTAACATCAGCTATAGGCTTGTACCTATCTGTGAGATTTCCACCACTTGAAAATGATAATTGGTAGAAAATATTAGATTAGTTTTACGGAACTCACATAAAAATTCTTGCATGCCTTCGATATTGGGTCACCTTCATGACTTGCACCTGGAAAGGGCTTAGACAAGTCATAATTTTAATTATAATTGCCTTACGGTAAGGTCTCTTAGCCAAGCTATGTCTCAGAATTCCTACAAGAGTTTAACGAGTGAGTTAGGCACCACAAACTGGCGAAAATTATTTTACAATTTAAATTTGATCTGGCGACTAAACGTCCAAACCAGGCCAAGTCTTTTCAATGGACATATTTATTTAAGTTTATATGGTATGATACCCTTGGGTGCGTTGGAGTTATAAGAATATTCAAAGGGTGACAAGAGAAGTTGTCAATGTTTGTATACCCGCTAAAATGAAAAAACTTAAATACGTGTACTGAGGATATATATTATACCTATTATATTATATATAATTTTTCAATATTTGTTAGGAAACCATCTAGGCACCTCATATGGGGTGCCCAGTGATTTCACTTAAAAGGCGTCAAATATGACATGGATGGATAGAAAAAGAAATTATTTATAGTGTTTTGAACATGAGTAGAGCCCTCAAAGATACTTCAATAGAAGATGTTCTTAGCTTTGTTAGGAGTAATTAGGATAACAAATCCAGCCTTGTAATAAAATTGGCACCTGATAAGGTTCAGTCCAACATAAGCCCTTCTTCCCCTTGTCTTCACCAGCTCGAAGTGCGGTGTAGCGGGTCAGGGCTTCTATAAAATAATGCATGCAAGGGTGGTGTCTTCGTGACACGTCTGACGGGAGAATAAGTATGACTCATCAGAGAAACAACAATAAGACGTAAACGAATGTGTATGTGTGTGTGTCTATATATATATATATGCCATTACTCCATGAAAAATAATCTTATATAGATAACAATGAAGAACACCATAGAATCTTAAATAAAATTGCATTTATATTCTAATTTTCACAAAAAAAGAATTTTTATGAATAAAAAGGGTGCTGAAATGCATGAATAGTTTCAACATGTTATTCAGTTTTTGTTGTTCCTAACAGTTTGTGTTGGGAATCATTTGTAAATGAGTTGAACTTGAGCACAATATAGTTCGGCTCGAAAATTCGCGACCAATTTCGATTATAATGTTCGTGAACATAGTTCGTTAATAAAATTAGTGAACAGGTTCGTGGGTATTATTCGTGAACATGCTTGTTAATATAACTCTTGAATAAGTATATGAATCACTAGTTATATATGCTCGAAAACATATTATGAACAGACATTTATGACATAATATTTAGTGAATATTGTGTATATATTAATCTACAAATAATTTCACAATTTATTTAATCCATTTATTATTTTATATTAAATTTATAAATTTGTCAGTATTTATAGGATTTAAATTATAATACATGTTAGATGGTAAATATATAACTGTTTCATTTAATTTTTGTTTATATATTCAATTAATGTGTATATATATAAATATATTCCATTATTTAATTAGAAATAACGTAACTTAATCAAAATTAAAATGTTAAACACTCAAATTTACAGCCCTTGATGTACATGAAACCCCACACCCAGAGAAAAGATCAATAAAAAAAGTATTATAGCAACAATTCAACTACTTGTGAACAATAACCGGTTAAAGTGTACAATAAACATAAAATCAAGACCAAAGGCCTGATACCATGTAAAGTTACTCAAAACTACGAAAATGTAATGCCCTTTACTATTTCAAAGGGGGTTTATGGTGGGGGATCAAAAGATTAGAAAGTAAGTATAAAAATGCAGTGCAAAGAAGGGGAAAACACAATTTGAATGTTTAGTAGACAACTTCGAAACTTGTAATATCTTTTCCAGATGGGCTTCTTCTTCAGGGACAATCCCTTAATGTTATTGGCATGCATCTATTAATGTTATCGGCAGATCTCTTAATGTTGAATCAATCTTGGTTGGTACACAATTTCTTTATTAACAATGTCTTCTTTGATCAACTTCTCAAGTTTTAAATATAAAAAATTTAAGTCTTCGCCTCATCTTAAGAAATCTTATCAAAAGGTTTATACAGAAATGGTGATGGTAAGTTGATCTTTGGTTTAGGAGCTTCCAACTCCTTAACCTATAAAAACAATACAATAACTGATTATTACTAGGACAAAATAAACATACATATATGATGAATCAAAGTTATACATTATCTTAAAAAAATATTCTTGAACGATGGAAAGGAGAAACAACCATCTTGTTTATGTGTGCAAACCTCTTCTTCTTGATTAACAATCAAGATGTTATGGTCTTCTTTAATCAGCCTTTCAAACTCAAAATAAATCTTGCAACGAGCCTCCAACTTATCTTCAAAAATCTCATCTCACCATCCTCCATTTGAATCCAATTATCACGATCAGATGCATTTGAGATGTCTGATGTTTGATCTACAGCATTAGGAATCCTAAAGGTTACAATAAATTTGGTAATACCCCTTAACTAAATATTCAACTTCTCAACTTTCTTCAATACAGAAAGCCGATTTTGAAATTTACACTGGGTTTTGGTAACTAAGATATGTGGTTTATAGCGATGTCTCAAATCATAAATCTTAATCACGAATTCGTCAACTTCTCAAATCAACGACTCTAGTCTCTTATATCAAACCCTTTTTTTCACGTGACTCTCTTACAAATGAACTCTTCCTTCTATAATCACGAAAAAGTATACCAACATCCTCCGGAAGATCATGAGTTCGTTTGTACGTAGTGGCATCAAAGCTTGAGACCGCTTGTATAACATAAATAGTTATTATTTTAGCTGAAACCATATCCAACAAGCAATATTAAAATCACCATTATGATGTAACACTAGTGTTACAAATGTTCCAATACTTATAAAAAAATCAGTTCCATACATTGGAGACAAGCGTATAAAATTTAGATCCGCAATTTATATTAATCACATAAAAATATATAAATTTTACCGTTGTATTCTTATATCAATATGATATATTTGTTATGTATGTTATCTTTCAATCCGTCTCTCAAAATTAAAATATGTAATTTTTTCCGTTGCATTTTCATATCAATATGATATATTTTCATTTGAAAGAACTAGTCAATTGTGATTTCGTCCAAATACGTTACGAAAATCAAAAAATTTTGAATGAGAAATTAAACTTTTCATAAATTACAAAACTATTTTATAATTAGTATTTCATAAATTAAAATTTTGTAGTTTCATGCATGGATACCATTATATCTTTACATTCTTTCCCTTGTAAGATCTCTTGTGACATAACCACGTAATTTGATTTCTTATATTTTGAGCAATACCTTTATGTTTTCATTTTATTATTGTTCATCATTTACCCACATTCCATTATTCAGTTTTTCCCCACATTCCATTGATAGGCTACAGAGTACTGAAGCCCAAACACAGGAGAACGGTCCGAATCTAGGAAGGGTGGTCATTAAATAGGTCTTAAGGGCTCAAACACCATATAAAGAAATGTCTCAGAGCCCCTGTAAAAGCCTGACATGCCAGCGTGAATATTCTGTCACGTGCCTCGAATGGTGACGAAAATGATTATCTATCCTTATCAACTCATTCCATCCGCCGCTTTCCACATGCCAAGGTGATCCCTACACGTGTTCGTCATTCGGCGCCTCGCGCACGTGTACGTCATCTACGCACTCCACGTGTCCCTGCCGTTGCCAAGGAACGGTCCAGATTACGAGGTAATAACCCAAAGCCCTAGTCTTGACCTATAAATAGACCAAGGTCAAGGGTGTTGGGGTAAGGTGAATTTTATACACACACATATACACTCATTTTTGCCTTATCCTTAGTTCTCCAATAAACCATACTTACTCTAACGCTGGAGGTGCCGCAGGGCCTCCACCTCCCGCTGGTATTATTTTACAGGAACCCGCTGTGGCAGCTTGACCACTTCTCAGCCTTCCAAGCTATATCAGAGCAGAAGGAGGATGTATGGCGGACTAAGCATTATCATTGGCGCTAGAAGGAGGTTTTAGCTTCGGCTACCTTGCGGTGTTGGTGCCACAGGGTTCATCTACATCAACAAACCCTCATTTCATTTGAGACGAGTCCATTACAAACATTAGTAAGCTACAATAAAAAAACCATCTCTACATTCAGCCCAAAATATAGATCTTCATGCTCAACTACCATGTATACATGCTTGATAGCCTTTGATATTCCTAGATTTGTGCACATCTCACATAAAGTTTCCACTGTTCCACTTTTTTCTATAGCTTAAACCCATTTATGTTATTATAGACTCGCTAAACCTTAAAAATTTATATCTTTCACATTTATATGCCTCTATATTTATTTTTGTTTGCTTCAATACCATGTGTACATGTTTGATAGTTCTTAAAATGCCCAGATCTTTGATTCTCTACATAAAGATGCTACCTTTACACTCTTATTTATAGTCTAAAGCCATATATATTTTTCTACACTAAAAAAGTTGAAGAAAATTACATCTTTAACTTTAAGCATGTATGTCTCTCAATATGTTAATGTTTGATTTTTTGGATGTTTGCTTTAAATTGTTGCCTTTTGCATTTGGTAGCATTCATATAAATTCTCAAATTGCTTGTTATTTTTCTCGAATCCGAACTTGAGAAACCAATAAGACCCCAAATACACGTAAAACACAAACACTACTTACTATTGCGAAAACAAAGGCGGAATCCCAAGGTCTTCTGCGATGCCGAACCTTCAGGAGCCTGATCTGTTGACCAGACCCCAAACAATGAATAAACCACAGTAAATCCTGATGATGGATGAGTCATCAACGAAATGAACGGATACAAATACATTGATGTCCAAGTAAATAATGAGCTTATTTCACATCTTACTCCGGATCAACTAACCGAAGCAGTCAGACTATACAACACAACAGTCCATAGAAGACCAAATCAAAATGAAGATGAAGATTATGAAAGATAAAAGAACTATCAACGGACTCGCAAGTCAGTCTTTGATATAACTAGGGTCAAAGGAAAAAAGAAGCGGACTGAACAAGAAGACAACCAAGGATGTAAAAAGAACAAAGATAAAGAGGACAAAAGTGAAAGGATCCTCAAGATCAAAGAACTAAAGGAGAAGATCCGAAAGGAAAAGGAAAATAAACTTGAGCTTCACTGTACGACATGATAGCTAAACATAAGAAACTTTTCCAAGTCAAAATAGCCAAATGACAAACATGCTTCATCGTAAATCAAAGACTATTGCATCCATAAACCAAGTAACAAGTCCTAGACCGAACTGAACATCTTTGCTTCTGGATCAAAGTTCTTTTCAACTTCTCAGCATTCTCAACAATCACATTAAAGAATCCTTCTAAAGCAATAGCCTATGTCTAACTACGAAGGAGAAGAGTGATAAAAAGCTAATGAGCCTTGTAAGGCAATAACATCTAATAAAAATCAAAATGTAGAGCGACAAGTAACAAAGGATCCTAGAAATGCATTAACATCTGTCAATGATAGAGGAACTGAAAGACAAACAGCGGAGAAGCCCTGAAAGACAATTGCCTATATCAAATATCTAGAAATTAAACCATAAACATTTATGAACCGCAATATCACCTGAGTTTCTATCAATATCACTCAGGTGAACTACAAGCAACCAAGAAGCACTCGGATGACTCAACTTCCGTTAGCATTACTTGACCGAAGGAAAATAGCAAAGAAGTACACAAATGTCTGAGACCCCATCAAGGCTTCTCTACCGAAGCACAAACACTACAAGAGCACAAATAATAATTCAAATTTCGGCATTACGGTCAAGTCAAAAAGAAAAAAAGAAGGTACTGCGGTCAAATGAAGAAGAAGAGAGAGAACAAAAATAAAGCGAAATTCTGCAAAATATCAAGGGGATGTGTGACAAAGAATCAAAAGAGCTCGAGGAGACGTTTTCAAAAATTTAAAAGAAGAGTGACAAAAGCCTAAGGAAGCCACGTTAGGGCAGAGAAAGGAGAAGAACAATATACGATAGTGGAGCCTTGAAAAGCTTCAAGACTATAAGAAAAGCGAAATTATCAAAATATCAAGGCGAAGCCCAAGAAACCACTTTTAAAGAGAAGAACGACAAAGACCAAGGAAGCCATGTCAAGGAAAAGAAAACATAAAACTATATACAACGTGGGAACCTTAAAAAACATAAAGACCCTATAAGGCCATCTTGCCGAACCACTAACATCACAAAAAGCGAACCAAATGGAAAATACTTCTAAGTTACTCAGGATGTTTGGAACTTCCGAATCCTTGAACTTAAGAAGGCAGAAGATATATACTCTTAGACACTCAAATTCGGCTACATCCGAACCCAAGTTTGGGGGGCAACCAAAAGGAAAATACTTCTAAGTTACTCAGGGTGTTTTGAAACTTCCGAACGCATGGACTTAAGAAGGCGGAAGACATATACTCTCAGACACTCAAATTCAACTACGTCCGAACCCAAGTTTGGGAGGGGTGGGGGGGAACCAAACAAATAATACTTTTAAGTTAATCAGGTTGTTTGGAAACTTCCGAACCCTTAGACTTAAGAAGGCGGAAGATATATACTCTCACACACTCGAATTCTGCTGCGTCCGAACCAAGTATGGGGGCAACCAAACTGAAAATACTTCTAAGTTACCTAAACACTTTCGAGCCCTTGGACTTAAGAAGACGGAACATATATACTCTCAGACAGCGAGTTTGGCTGCGTCTGAACCCAAGTCTCGGGGGCAACCAAACGGAAAGTACTTTTAAGTCACCCAAGGTGTTTAGACATTTCCGAACCCTTGGACTTAAGAAGGCGGAAAATATATACTTTTAGACATCGAATTCGGCTGAGTCCGAACCCAAGTCCGTGAAGCAACCAAACAGAAATACTTCTAAGTCACCTTGGGCATTTGGAAATGTCCGAAATCTTGAGACTTAAGAAGGTGGAACATGTATACTCTCAGACAATCAAATTCGGCTGCATCCGAACCCAAGTCTGGGGGGCAACTAACAGAAATTACTTTTAAGTTACCCAGGGTGTTTGGACATTTCCGAACCCTTGTACTTAAGAAGGCGGAAAATATATACTCTTAGACATGGAATTCGGCTGAGTCTGAACCCAAGTATGTGAGGAACCAAATAGAAACACTTCTAAGTCACCCAAGGAGTTTGGAAACGTTTAAACCCTTGAGACTTAAGAAGGCGGAACATATATACTCTCAGACACTCAAATTCGGCTGCATCCGAACCCAAGTCTGAAGGCGCAACCAACAGAAAATACTTTTAAGTTGCCCAGGTCATTTGAAAACTTCTGAATCCTTGAGACTTAAGAAACCCAAACACCAAAGGCTCGCGGGGTTCAAAAAATCAAAACATTACTTGGAAAACGGAAAAAAGCAACATATTCAAAAGACTCGTGGAGACAAGAAGGCAGAATAAAATTTTATAAGTTACTCGGGTCCATCTTATCTATGTGAGGTCTCTGTAATTATGAAGCGGAAAGAGCGCAACAACTAAAATCGGCATTCGACTATGCCAAAAGCTAATTCTAGGGGACAGATAATCAAAAAATTTCTTCTAAATTACTCAGATTCATCCCATCTACGAGACTTAAGAAACAGAAAGACCACAACAACTAAAATCGGCATTTGGCTACACCAAAAGCCAATTCTGAAGGACTGAAAATCAATAAGTTTCTTCAAAATTAATCAAATTCATCACATCTATGAATGAGCTTTAGACTTAAGAAGTAAAAAGACCACAACAACTAAAATCGGCATTCGGCTACGCCAAAGGCCAATTTTGAGGGGCAGGAAATCAAATTTTTCTTCAAAGTCAAGAAGCAGAAAAACCACAATAGCTACAATTAGCAGTGAACCAAGAAACAAGGATGTACTCCTCTATCCAAAAAAAGCCGCATAAAGAAATTGGGGGTGGGGGTGGGGGTGGGGGTGGGGGGGGGGCAAATGATAGGCTACAGAGTACCGAAGCTCAAACACGTGAGAACGGTTCGAACCCAGGAAGGGTGGTCATTAAAGAGGTCCTAAGGGCCCAAACACCATATAAAGACATGTGTCAGAACCCTTGTAAAAGCCTGACATGCCAGTGCGAATATTCCGTTACGTGCCTCGAATGATGACGGAAATGATTATCTGTCAACTATCAACACATTACATCCGCAGCTTTCCACACACCAAGGTGATCTCTACACGTGTTTGCTATTCGGCGCCTCGCGCACGTATATATCATCTACGCGCTCCACGCGTCCCTGCCATTGCCAAGGAACGGTCCAGATTACGAGGTAACACCTCAAAGCCCTAGTCTTGACCTATAAATAGACCAAGATCAAGGGTGTTGGGGTAAGCTGAATTTTACACATAAACCCATACACACACAGAGACACTCATTTTTGCCTTATCCTTACTTCTCCAATAAACTATACGTACTCTAATGTTGGAGGTGTCGTGAGACCTCCACCTCGCTGGCATTATTTTGCAGAACCCACTCTAGCAGCTTGACCGCTTCCCCGCCATCCAAACTAGACCAGAAGAGAAGGAGGACGTATGACGGACAGAGCATTATCATCCATTATTCAGCTTTGCAGGATGAGGAGTACGAGGGAGTTCCTGGATATAGAAAATTTTTGTCTATCCTGTCGTAATGGGCTTCGCACGTAATCGAATGTTAATTTTTGAAATTATTTATTCTTCACTTCTCAAATCCAGAATTTGAAAGTAATCAAACGTTTCAGGATAACTTGAAATAAATTTTCATTAATTTGAGTTTTTCGTATCGAGAATTCGGACATACATTATATTATATTATCTTATAAGCATAATATTATTATGTTTACGTTATAACCTACCGAAACCCAATAAAGTCACAACATGTCTTAGCTAAAATTGATATAAGAAACACTGGTTGATAACCCGTGCGAAGTACGGGCCTGAGATTAAAAATATTAAATTAGTATTTGCAGATAATTAAATCGCATACCCGTGCGAAATACTAATCGAAATTAAAATATTAGTATCAAATTAAATTAATAATCGTAAAGAATTGAATCTGATGAGAATATATAATAAATAAATGCTATTAAATTATGTAGTTAAAATAAATTCAATTTACGTGCAGTTACGAAATTCCACCTTATAGTTCTACTTCTGCACCTAGTAGTTGTTTTACTTGTTACAAAAATCTAACACGTTAGCTCGTTACTAATAGGATTTTCTTGTGAAACGAATT
>PHNY01245414.1:0-16858 GCA_003724115.2 Anethum foeniculum
CAGTGGGATCTTTCATTCACATTTTTTTCCACCAAGAACATTTTATAAAACTTTTTGACCCCCGAATTTGGAGTATCCTACTTTCACGCAATTCGCAGGGTTCAACAAGCAATCGATATTTTTCTGGCATGCTATAGTTATGAAAGTCTCTCGACGGCGGGAATGGGAGATTACCGGTAAGCCAGATGCTTCGCGAACCATATTCAACTTTAAGGCATTTCGTTGCACTTAAATCACCTCGTGAAGAGGCGCGGGGTATGTAGCGTTACTAAAATCATATTTCGAATTACCATTCGAAATACGAATATCTCCAATGTCAAATGTGAACGTCCATTTACAGTAAAATCCATCATAATTTTTAGAATACTATACATGCTGGATTACAAACAAAGCATATGACTATACATACTCAGTCATGATGTAGCTGAGTTCATAATTTAACTCATATAGACATACATCCGCGCTTACACACATTTACGTAAATTGTGTTCGTAAAGGGGCGTCTCAAGTGGATGATCCCATGACTGCAGATTTAGGAAATGTCTACGGCTTATGTATCTGGGACTAATGTATTTATATTTTAAAAAAAATTATATCATAAATCATAATATATAGTAATTTTTGAAGATCAATGATGCCGAAGCCTAGATGCTACCAGGGTACCTGTGATATCATAATATTATCAAGCGAGTTTTTGATAATATTTGATCAGTCGGTCGGGCCGAAACCTAGACTGCTCCTCGAATTAATATCTCTTATATGAATTTCTAATCTCTTATATCTATTATCGAGCTTGAAGATGTTATGTTATACTATGAAATTTTCTAACAAAATTGGCACCGGTCAGGCACTCCTACATTCTCCACTATGAACTTAAGTTGTATTAGTCGGAGAAATCGAATCGATTTGAGTGCGAATGTTCCTGAGATCGACTTAGTACAGGGCAATAGGGCATTAGTAAATCTCAATAATTTTGTAACAGATATAATATATTTGTACATCAATCTCCAAAGAGTTGTCTACTCTTTGCTTCTCATCAACTCAATGATAAACTACCAGAAGAATTTTACATCCAGTTCCATTTTGTCAACAACTTAATTGGTCAAAACTACGAGGCCACATGCACAATAAAAAGTAGCTGGCTCTCTGCTGGTTTATTACCTTCAGAAGTTACATTAGCAAGAATGGAGCCACAATATTAGGCTACCTAGCTAGTTGCCATGCAACTATTTAAACACCTTTCAACCTTTTGTATATCCATATTCTCTTCATAACATAAATCAAAGTCGAAATAGCAAACAGTTAAGTAGCGCAGATGGATACAAGAAAGGCATTCATTTTACTGGCTATTCTTTTAGTTTTCATATCTGTGGAAACTGGTTCTGTTCAGGGTCAAGGTAGTGGTAAAGATCCTGCTAACAAATACGACGTCAAGAAACCACTACCAGGAACAAGTCAAGTTCGAGCTGTATGCAAAACAAAAGGTGCATGTTTCAACACGACCTTGACCTGTCCATCACAATGTCCTGATAGGAAGCCCAAGGACAAGAAGAGCAAAGGATGTTTCATCAACTGCAGTAGCAAGTGTGAAGCTACTTGCAAGAGTAAGTATATTTATCTCATCTCTGTCTCTTTATACTTATGATATGGCTATAACTTGCATACCGAAGGCTAATGAATTGAACTTCTTTTACAGATAGAAAACCTAAATGTGATGGCTATGGTTCGTTGTGCTATGATCCTAGGTTTGTTGGTGGTGACGGAGTGATGTTTTACTTCCACGGAGCCAAGGGAAGCGACTTTGCTGTTGTCTCAGACAACAATCTGCAGATCAATGCTCATTTCATTGGCAGTAGGCCCGCAGGAAGGACACGTGATTATACATGGGTTCAAGCTCTCTCAGTCATGTTTGACAGCCACACTCTAGTTCTCGCAGCAAAAAGAGTTATAAAATGGGATGACAAGGTTGAGTCTCTTACTGTGAAGTGGGATGGGGAAGATGTCAGCATCCCCACTGATGGAGAGGCTGAATGGAGAATCAACAGTGAACAAAGAGAAGTGGTTATCGAGAGAACAGATGACACTAACTCAGTAAAAGTCACTGTTGATGGACTGGTGGAGATGAATGTGAGGGTGACCCCAATAGGTGAAAAAGAAAACAAGGTTCACAACTACCAACTACCATCCGATGATGCTTTTGCTCACTTGGAGACACAATTCAAGTTCTCTAATCTATCGGATATTGTTGAGGGAATCCTGGGAAAGACTTATAGAACAGGTTATGTCAGCCCTGTAAAAAGAGGGGTGCCTATGCCTCTGATGGGCGGGGAGGACAAGTACCAAACTCCATCTCTTTACTCTCCTGTCTGCAAAGTATGCAGGTTTCAGAGAGAATCTGCTGTTGCTACTCTGTAGTTTTATTAAGTACTTAAAACATTCAGCATTAAACTAAGCATGTACTTAATGTATGTCAGTACGTTATGTAGTTCCTTCCAATGTGAATAAGGGTCACATAGCTTTGCCCATTTATTATCTTGTAAGATGTTTATTAAATGTTAATGAAAATTTTCTATGGTTATCTATGAATTCAGTTATGATTTACTTTTAAACTATATAGTTGTAACTATCCAAACCCAAACTCGTTCAAGTGTAAGATATACCTCTTTCTTAACAATGTTTTACTGCTTCTATTCCATCCTATTTGAAAGGTGTTTGGCTCGACAGATTTTTTTATTTTTTTTTTTCAGTTATGTCAATTACAAGAAATTTAAATACTCGTGCAGACATTGATCGTCAAAGGTGAGGGTCTGATTGATATCAACTAGACTAAGCAACGCAGGATTGATTTTACGCATTAGTTAGAAACCTATTAATTTTTTCTGCAGGTTCTTTTCTTAGTAAAAAATGAAATATAAAGTGACAAATTTGATTTATGGCATCAAACTAAGAGAACTATTCTCAATGTAAAGCATGATTGTCAACTTCAAAATATGTCGCTCAATTGGTATGGACCAGTGGCAAAGAAGATCTATCATCTGCTTTTCTTTGTGATGCAAGGCATATATAAGGTGGTAGAAAATCACACTTTTCTATAAGGATTTCATCCCAACTTGATGAGGATTGCGTTATCGTAACTCTAAGACATTTTTATTCTATTATTGTACAACTACCTAGGGATGACTTTCTGCTTATCCCCAGAGTTGAGAGTTGTTAGCAGAAATCTTTCATGAACATGATGCTTCTACGGCTAAACTCTTTGCAACTCCTCTACACGGGTTCCCAAATGTTGACGCTGATACTTCGATGCTGCAACTCTTTGATCCAATGCAAGCCTGTTACAGTTGTCATTAACTAGATAAGAGCTGATGTTTTAGGTGAAAGAATACTAATTTGAAAAGAGTTAAAGAAATCATACCTTCTGTACTATAGAAAGAGCCTTCTTGCTGCTGCACTGACCATGGCTAAAACTTCCACAAATTCCATTAGGAGTTCCAAAGCTCGCAAACTTTATCTTAGAAATGACCTGACCAGAGTGAGGACACTCAAGTGAAACTACCGGTCCTGATGCCTTTTCAGTCGTTTTATCTGTCGTCCACATGTCTACAGGAAGTGGGTGAGACTCTGACACTTGTGAACACAAACTTTCAACCTGTCTGTTAGCAAAGGAGATCTGTGTGGGATCACCGCCTATTTCCTCAAACAATACTAAGATATTCTCAGTTGGTTTCAACCATGATCGAGGAACATGATACCTGCATTACCGTTAGATCAGAATTAAATTTTGTATTGAAAAAATGCCTCCTTTTAAAATTTTGCAACACTTACATCGCTTGGGATGGTTTTCCACAATTCCGAAGACATTTGTTTGAACTATAAGATCCTTTGTAATTGCAAGAGTCAGTACAACCACTGCTTTGGGCAATGTTTGTTGGCCAATAACGCCCAATGCTTTGTCCATTTACCCATGCCTCACCTTTTCCCATCCCCGTCATGTCCAGTGCAATGGGGTTATTTCCGGTAGGCTCGTCAAAAGTTGTCTGTACCAAGATGTCAGTTAGTTTATGTTAGCACCTCCAGATTTAAATAGCAGTTTAGAAGAGTAAGTTTCATCTTTCTGTTTATTGCTTTAAATTATATGATTTAATAAGCAGCGGTTAGTAAAGTGTGATCTTAGTGTCAAATCCAGACTACATATCCTGATTTTACTGGAGTTCGGATTTATTAATTCTATCAACCTGGATATTTTTATAACTTTAAGAAGAATTTGATTATAAATAAAACTAAAAAAAATAACTGTATAATTGTTAAAAGACGTCATTATGTAATAACGACACATTCAGACCTTCTGAATAGTACTGACGAATTTATTTTTATTTGGAAGATCTTAAAGAAAAACAAATCTTGCATTAATGTATGATACAGTTCAGTGAATATAAAATTGTCAATCGTATGGATCCTACCAAATACCAATAATATGTAAGAGAAGTATTATCAAAGGGTTGCAGATCTTCGACATACATGTAACTAGATGAAAGGGTATTCATTTCTGTTGTTTAATTACCAAGGCCAATCTTTTGTTCAGAAAAGAAAGGCTACACTCTCCATTTTGATTCGACTAGCTACCTTACACTCAGAGTTAGTTAGAAGTCTGAACATAGTACACAGACAAACTGTCTTTACTTATAATAACGGTAGTTCAACTTTGTGCATTCTGCAGTAGTAATTGTTTGATTTTCTATAGGTTGCCTTCTTATTTGTAGTCAAAACTTAAGAAACTGTACATTCTTCATGTAGGGAGCAAGATATGACTTTGGAAAGTAGTGCATCAGACATAGTGCTAATTAGTCTACTTACAATCAAATATCATGCCTCAGTATACTGTGCAATTGCTACTTAAAAATCTGATGTTATCAACTTTTTGTGATTATCATGTGTCAAATACTTAGTTTAGGAAGCTGCAGAAGGAATAAATGTAAAAGGACATTACCTTGTACCATATTAGTGGCTGTTTCGTAGGCAAGGTGGACTGGGATACCCATAGAGATTGAGTTCCACTAGACAGGCCTAAATCTTCCCCTTTCAGTCCAACCTGAAATGAACCAAAATGACAGAGAGGGTTAAAGTATTTATTAAATAGTAATAACCAGAAAAGAAATTTAGCATTGCTTGAGTTCTTTTCCTTTTTATGGCATACCTATAAGCGAAGGTGGTTATTTGACAGGAAAATTTATAATTTACTATTAGTCTATTAGACAAGGTACCCATTTTCGAATATTATCCCACTTACAGAGAAAGTGTGATGTGTTTACTTTACATGTGGTCTCAGACTTACTCCTTTGATGAAGTCAACATGGTTCAATAATAATAACATAGCCACCTCCAAAATCAAACAGATAACCAACCTGATATGTCCATTTCTGTGACGAAAGATCAGTAGCAGAACCCTTTGTTGAGCCTCTAAGCTGCACTGGACCAGTTACCCCAGCACCAGTTAAGTCAAAGAATTCTCCATAATTCTGTCCAAAGAAATTGGTAATTAGAAAATTCATTAACAGGAAAGAGCATGTGATATAAATATAAACGAAATCATTTCAATAAATACAATGCTCATAAAAACTTTAAAAAGTCAAACCTGAAGTCCCACTGTCAAACTCAAGAAATCGAATTTATTTGTTCCAGGTACGAGCTTGATGGGAGCATCAATGGAAACTTTAGGATGGCCATTACTTCCTATTGCACTCCCTAAAGAAAGCCATAATGTGTTTACAAACATAAGTACAGTTGTGAGCAGTTTTAAGAGGCTCATTATAGAACACAAGTTTTGGAATCCGAAAAGAGAAACATATGTAGTCTTTTTTTTTTTTTTTGGGTCAAAATCAATTACAGAAATTTATACACACACGCCCTGCCTCCACAGGGGTTCAAACCCTTAACCTCGTATTACCAAAGAGGAGAGGGGTATCCCCGAGGCTGAGCATTGCAGATATATCTAAGTGACTAGCTTTCTTACTTAACTTTAACAATGTCAGAATAGGCACCAAGCAAAGGCTGAAGATTCTATTGAGATTTGTTTGAGGGTTGATTAGCAATATTTAGGGTTTCATCTCTGATAATTATTTAATTTGAGTAAGTTTTTCCAGAATAATAAACAAATATGGTATGCAGTTTCAACTTGCCAAGGCATCAGTTGATATGGAAATCAGAAGCCAAAATCAACTAGAAGAAAAATTTAGTGTATCACCTTCAAGCTTCCCATTGACAAAAGCATGAAGAACATGCCCAAGTGACTCCACATGCAAAACTGTTTGAGATCCATCGTCAAGGTAAGGTTCATCACCTTTTACTTCAGTGCTGCAGAAAGAGAACAGTAGTAAAATACCACTACTAGTGAAACCAGAAGATATAACTAATTCAGCAATGAATATATTTGTACCTTAGCGAATACCACATATAGTCACTCTTATCAGCTGTCGTGTTTATTTGCTCCAATAATCCAGGTTTTGTGAATGCACTTTCACTTGAAATACCTACAGGTTCCTTGATCGAACTCCAACCAGATGCAAGCGCTTTAGAAGAAGTAATTTCATCTCCTAAAGAGTTTCTGACAAATGTTGGAACTGTGGCCATTGAGTTGATCTATCATATGAAAGGTTTATAAAATTAGCTGATGCCTTAGTTTCAATAAAATAGAATAGTGCACTCAAATTATAATTATGGTTACACAGAATCAATACAGTATGCGCAGAAGTCAAGTATAAATTGTTAATGTAGTTTTGTTACTTTTGTGTATGTATATGATATAATTATGGTAATTTACTAACTTTTGACCACCTAAAATCAGTACAGAAATAATACAACTGAACAAAAATAGCAATACAATTGCGGAATGATTATAGGAAATAGAAGTGATTTAAGTTTCTTTCCCTTCATAGGTTCAGATAAATTGGGCTCTGCCAAATTAGTACTGCCAGCATTGTTTGATTGCAGTAATATATATCAAAAAGTAAAGTTTGAACAAATCTAAAGCTAACCTGACCGTGTCTGGGACAAATACAGGTTTGGTGTATAACGGACAAAGTAAAAAAATGGAGGAAAACATCACTTGAGCATACTTGGCAGACAAAAAACAGATAAGCATGACTGCTTAGAGTATAACATAATAATTTGATGCGCACCTTGGCAGTATTAAAGACAACGCTCTTGCAGTCAGGTAAGATGCTCACAGACCACGCAGGCAAGTAGTATGATTTGCCATTAAAGGTCACATTTGCATCAGAACTGGTACCGAAATTTGCAAGGAAAGCAGAACATCCTGAACCTGATTTATAAACACTGGCCTAAAACAAGTCGAATGCATGTTAGAAATAGAAAACAGCAGGTTAAGCATAGAGGGATCTTTTCAACCAGAACTTGGTGCATCTTCAGCACTCCTATGATCCTAGCGACTAACTAGTACCATCACGTACAGCATCTAACAAAATGTACTCCAAGTAGCACTATCTTTACAATAACCAGATGTCACACACACATTAAAGCTCATATATATTTATATATCCCAAATGTTGATGTTTAAATATTTGTATCGATGGTAAAGTAGACTGGCCAATTAACAAAATAAAAAAGTAGTTTAAGAAAGTTTTAGTTATCAAAATTTCTGGAGCTGGTGGTATTTTAAACTACTTCACAATTATAATAGTCATTGTTAACCATAAAAGATCAATCATATTAATTATGAACATTTGGAATTCACAACTTCACTTAAGAAAGATATCATATAAGCTTGCTGTGGGCAGAAATATGGAGATCATTAGGAATTTGAGATTTTGAGTGTTATTAAGTAGTACGGTGAAAGTACACATCCGGGTTTTGGAATATATCGCTTCCAATTTTTAAGAAGGCAAATGATTTTAAAGAAATTATCTGACTTAATAGCTAAGAAGATAAAAAACAAAGCATATTATGAACAAACATTGCTAAAAGAGTCTAGACTTATTTTTATACCTCTAGATTTGTACCAAGGGAAGTGGTTGTTGGATCAGTTGCCACCATTGCTTCTTCACAGAGCTTTACAGCCTTGTGAAGTTCTTTAAGATGACCCCATTTAGGTTGTCTGAGAAGTCCTACAACACCAGTGAAATGATAAGTTATGTTCTGTGTTTATATGCATAAAAACAGAAATATACTATTTGCACATGATAGATTAATAAAAACCGAGCAACTGCTGTCCACTGTGTCTATTGGGGAAATAGGAAACAGAGGAAGAACAAATTTTTTTACTTTCTGAGCTCAATGGCATTTGCGATTACTAGTAGATGAATATTCTACAGGAGATTGTGATGCTGGATCAAATATAGCAGAGTTGTCGCATTTGCATACTAGAAATAAAATTGATACATTAGAAAAAGCTAACCATATTCATCAATAGGAGCATCGTAATCATAGCTAGTAGATATAAATGGTCCACCAGAAGATCGGCCAAAGTTGGTGCCACCATGATACTGTCAAAAGAAAACAACACACCTCTTCATTGGTCAGTTCATGGTTTTGGGCTACACTGTCCATAAATAAACAATTGTAATCCTTATAAAGAACTTGCACTTAAGACCTGCAGACTATAGTACCATGTAATAATTTTGAAAGGTGCCACCTCGCTGATAAAAGCGTGCCACCGCAAATGCAAGGTCTTCGACAGGCCTATATGGGACAGCACCACCAAATGCAAGAAACCTACATATTCCAAATGACAATGAGGTCACGTTTTGAAGTCAGCAATTAACTTATCCAATTGATCAAACAAATCTGACTTGCCATCCACTCCAATTTTCAGTCCACATTTTAGGTTTCTTAGGAGAATTCGGGGTGAACCCATCACAATAAAACCCATTGCAAGTGTTGATCTGTAAAACAAAAGGACACAACCTATTAATATTCTATTACAAGATCAATAATGAAAAAATATCCTAGCTATACAAATCAATGATGATAAACTATTAAGTAAGCTGAAAATAGAACTCACAAGTGGATCAGGAGTGTCTGCTTGCTGGCACATGACCCATGGAACCCCTGTATTGAGAGATGTAGCCATTGCAGCTGCCCAATTCACATATGGCTTAGCACCAGCTCCATAGTGTGATTGCACATTTCCATACTCATTTTCAATCTGATAAATAGATTAAAGATGTAAAGCTGGGAAGAAAACACAAGATTTTGGTAACCAATTCTTTTCTAATCAACCAATAGTGTAAGAACTTACCTGAGATAAAATAATTGGCCCCCCTTGTGATGCATAAAGTTTTTCTTGCTTCATTAAGTCCACAATCTTAGCAGTAAAACGCTTCATCTCCGCCTAAAGAAGACAAACTTGTCTAAATAAATTCACTTATCCAATCAAAGTATCCAAAGTAAAACCACCAAAAGGTAGTAGGGAAAGAACCTTGAATGGCTCGTTATTAGTCCTAAACTTAATCCCAGGTATGAAATGCAACCAAAGCGGAAATCCCCTGTTTTTAAACACATATATTAGAACGCGTAATCTGAGATAGTAGCACTAATATTATCGTAATTTATAAACTATATAAAAACATTCATCTATATAGTAGTGTATAATATATGATTACCCGTAGTTCCACTCAGCACAAACATAAGGACCAATTCGAAGATGAGCATATAGACCAACATCCGCAATCAACTTTAAGAACTTAACTAAATCGTTTCTTCCTTCAAAATTAAACTGCATAGTTATTTTTGCAAGGAAATCAGTATAACAAACACAAGCATCATTATCATTCATCTACACATACAGATATAAAGTAAATTGGTCACCAGCCACAGATGTATAAATCTGATATTGAGCTAGTCATCCAATCCATTTTACCCCAAATTTGTTATATCAACTATCCCAATTTAAAGTGAAACTGTAGCCGTTTAATAGGTCTCATACAGACATATATATAGGACACACAAGTCCGGCTCAAACGAGAACTATACTTAAAATGAGAACTAGATTAATATAATAAAGACGGAACCTGGTTCCGAACAGGCTCATGCAAGTCCCAGAAAACATAAGTCTCAATCACATCCAATCCTCCATCTTTAGATTTCTGAATTAAGTCCGGCCACATCTGCATTTACACATTAACATAAATAAACACAAAAAATATCGAAAAATGTGCAGAAAATACACAGATCACAGAATTAAAGCGGGAAAAAAACAAAGTAAAAATGAATGTACATCAGGAGTGCTCCGAGGATAATGAATAGAACCAGAAACCAAAACTCTCCGCTTCCCGTCAATAACTATAGCCCGATGATCATACGTCACACTAACTCCGAACGTCGTCGTCACGAAATTCCCCACCAATAAAAACATGAACAAAATCATCACACACTCTGTTCCTCTCATCTTCAAAATGCTCCAGCTGCAACAATTTGACATTACTTAACCACTTAATACATAAACAGTAGAGTGCTCGTCTTATATACACATGCCCTCGGTCTCGACTGACTTTCGAAAATTAATAACAAATTTTTTATTTCTAACTTCCGATGTACCTCCAAAAAAACAGTAGATGTTTTTTTTAACCTCGACTGATCTTTAAAAATCAATGACAAATACTTGAGCTCTCGAATGTTTCTGAATCCTGGTTCCGACCGACAAAATATAAAAGAACGTGTATAGGTGTGAAAATGTGGGGAAAGAAGAGAATAATAAAAAGAAGTTGGAAGCGGAGTGAAGCTAACATACGCCGGAGAAGACACGTCAACTTTTGATTAGCAGCAAATTATGCTTGTCGTCGTATTAAGTCTTCTTCTGTTTACTCCTCTGTACCTGTCACGGACCAATACATACGTTGTATTATATATATATATGTAATGTGTTTGCATGTAGATAGAAGATGTTGGTTACATTAAATTCGTAGCTTTTATGATTTACAGTTTGTCCACCATAGCGACTGTGACATATTCTTGGAAAAATGAAAATAGAATGTGACATTATTTTTAGGGACCATTTGGCTCAAAGTATCACTACACTACTTTGTACAAAAATACAAGGAAGAAGAGAGTAATATTATTCAGTTCAACATGTACACTACTCGTCAAGAAATGGCTTCATTTCTGGAAAAAAATGAGATTACAATACGAAAATGTAAAAAATAACAAGGAGAATATATATTTAATCTCGTAACTTCGGTTATTTAGACATGTAAGCATATGATCCTCAAACTCATCATATTTTTGTGTCATCTTTCTTCTGAAATGGTAGTTGTGATGCGCCATTTTTATGAACATCGCATTATTTTTTATCTAATACAAAATGCTTGACTATTTTATATCAATACCGATTTTATTCGTATAGAATTTATGTTCGAGTGACAATCCGACATTGTAAATTTGATAGATACTTCCGCAATCTCAGTTTATCTGAATGGTCAAATTAACTAGAATGAAAATTTCATATAATATATAACTAAAAAGAATTATAAAAATTATATCAGTAGAAGTTATATATCTAATCTACTTTTATATATGTTTTGCAGTCTTTCAAAATAATGAGAAAATAATGTTAATATACAATCAAAGTTGAGTTAATTCAATCACCAAATATTAAATAAAACAGATAAATTATAACTTTAGGAAGTATATTCATGCCGATTTGAATATCATAATTTGATGTGTGGCTTATTTTTGTGTATTTGACAAGAAAGAAAAATGACAAACGAAGCATATAAATCAATAGTCTTGAATAAATAATTTAATCACACAAAGCCGGTTGTGGGAGTAAATAAAAAAATAATAATAGGGTATGTTAGTTCTTTGAAACAAAAAAAAAACTAAAAAATGGAAGTAGAAAAAAGTTGGTGGAAAGGTCATATCTTGACTTGTTTTTTTCCGTTTAGGATTAATTTTATTTGAGACGCGGCATGAAATTCTTAAACCTTTTGTCACGACTTGTATTTTTCAAAGGCATATTAACTTGACAACAAGCTTTTGTACTAGATTCTCTTCCAATTAACTTTTACTACAAGAGTACTGTTATGTTAAGTACTTTTGGCACGTTTTTTAACTTTTTTTAAGTATAATTTTATAATTTTTATAAAAAAAAATCTCAGTAAAAGTTTAATATTTAAACTTTTATTCAGAAAAAAAAAATTTTAAAAAAATTATGAAATTACACTTTATACCTTGAAAAAATGTGCAAATAGTAAACGTATACAGGAAGACGGAGGGAGTAATTTCCAAAAAAAAAATCTGAATAATCTGATATGAATAACGTAATATAATACTTGACATATTTTAATTTGTATGTGTATATATGTGAAATCATATTTAATTATTAAAAAAATTATCAACTATCATATTACACGTAAGTGTTTATCAACGATCTTAAAAATCGAGAGTACATAACATTTTCCTTACTATATTAGCACAGTAATTAGCTTGTTTTACACGCATGGTTAAAAAAATTAAATTAATTGTTTTGCTTGAGGATTACTTTTTATTTTTTTAAGGTACTCGGTCAATTTGTTTTTAGATAATAGTATATTTAAATTATCTGTGTTGAGACTTGAAAGACCAAATCCACGGAGTACTATTACGGAATAATTATTTACAAATTGAATTGTTTTTTTGGAGCAGAATAGCAGATACGCATTCAATTCAATTAACGAAATATGCCTGTAAAATTACAGACATTTCACCTTGGGATATTTTCTCTGTTTTCTTGGAAAACGTTCACACACATGTCCATGCATGGAGTATCTTGTTTAGTCCCAATTTTGAAGGCAAGTATGTTTTATTTGCACAAATGATTCCTTCAGTATTCGTCCTACCCTTTTATTTAAATTTATGTTTAATCTCTCCTCAAAATAAGAATCAATTTAATAATAAAAAGTTGTACGACATCTATAAATACAATCGAAATTGAACAAACGCTTAAATATATCGTCATTAATATATCCTTCTTACAAGCAAACAATTTTTTTAAGATGATGTACCTGTTGTGACCCATTATTGAGCAATAAATGGTAGATGTAATTCCGTAAAAATCTTTATTACCAAATAAAACCATAAAAATCCTACAGATTTGTAATTTTGAACTTCAAGAAACATCAAAACATAATGAAAAGAATAAGGATTTGGGACTTTCTACCGGTGAAAATCGATGGAAGCCCCTCACAACAATATTAGCGGCTTCTAAAAGAAAAGAGTTGTTTAATTTTTTAAGACATATATTAACTTGTAAAAAGTTACATTATATTTATAACATTTAATTTTGATTTTATATTAACATAAAATTTTTATTTTTATTTAATATTAGAAATATTAAAATTAATAAGTATCTTTGAGCAAGTTTCTTTTAACAACGCAATATACGTATCAAAAATTAAAAAACAATTCTAATGAGATAGAAGGAAAACTGTAATTTTTAAAGGAAAAAGACTAACACTCGGCATACAACAAAAATTCAAATTTCATTATGAGAAACTAGGAAATAAGCCGCGCTTCGCAGCGATAATATAGTAATATTTTAAAAAATATATATTAAATATAATAATACAACAGCTTTTTGATATATCTTTCGATTATATTTAATATAAAATAACAAACATAAATTACTTAAATTTAAATATCAAATAATACCTTTTGTAATTAAATAGCCTCAGTGATGAAACGAATTTCTAAAACTAACTGATCCACAGTATCCTCCGTTCTTACCGGATAAAAGGCTGCCTCCTAAAATCATATATTAATCAACTCTAAAACTACCTGATCCATAACATCTTCTATTCTTCCCGTACAGAAGGCTGCGTTCTAATATCATAAAATCAATCAAGCATTTTGAAATCATTAAACAAATACATTTAAATGCTTAACAAAATAAATAGCGACAAACTACCATAATATCCAGAATAAAGTTTAAAACAAGTGCTAATAGAAGTAACAAACATAAAGTACTTAAATTTAAATATCAAATAGTACATTTATAATTAAATAGCCTCAATAATAAAACGAACCTCTAAAACTAACCGATCAACAACATCCTCCGTTCTTCCAAGGTAAAAGGCTGCATTCGAAAATCATAAAATTAATCAAATAATACATTAAGTGACTTAATAAAACAAATAGTGACAAAACTATCATAACATGCAAAATAAAGTTTGAACTACACACGCTAATGAAAAATCTAGCTAACAATTTGCTCTTTTTTATGTATATATAAGATATTTATTTTCTTTTTAAACAATATTTTAGGACTTGAAATTTATGAGAGTATTAAGATAAGTATTAAGATAAGAACTTTGACTTGAAAAGAAAGTTTTAGCGAATAATAATCTGATTGAGAAATTTTAATAAAATTATAACATGGTAATTTGAGAAAGTTTAAGAGAAAATAAGGTAATTAACTTTTAACTTGAAAATAAAGTTAGAAAAAATAATAATATGGTAGAGAAATTTTAGAAAGAAAGTTTAGAATAATATAATAAGAAGATAATTTGATAAAAGAGTAATTTAAGAGAATATATGGTAATTAAAATTTTCTCTATTTATTTATGAGAGGTGCCACATAAACGCGGGATTTGCTTCCTTGTAGAATTATATGACTTGGCGTCTACTAATCTAAGAGATAGAATCCGATTCCGACTTATTATATCAGCTATAATTTAGGTAATTGTAGTTTTTAATAATTTTTAATTTCAAAAATTGAGAAAATTCGAAAAATAAAACGGGACGATATGAGAGGCGCCACATAACGCCCCTGTTTTCTCCTTGATTGATTGATTATTTAACCAAATTTACCCAGTCTTATCATAATTTTGTTCACAATTTTCTCTACTTATATGAAAATGACACCAATATTTTTAAAATACTTGTAGTGACATTATAAAATGCAATCTCTCAAAGAAAAAAGAGTGGCAAAATATTGAAATCTAAAAATTCAAAATAGTACAAAGGCTCCTCCTAGTTTATAAATGAGAGCCAAATATTCAAAAATAGCCCAATATAGGAGACTAATAGTTAATAAAATGTACTGCTCTATATTAGGTAGTTTGTATTTTTGTGGGAATATGATGTTGAGTTGCCTTGGGTTTTGGTTGCATAAAAATGTGAAATGTAATGGACAATGCAATAATGCGGTCAAGAATATGGTGACCCATGACCTACCGGTACAGTTTGTTAGTGTTATTGTCACTTGTCAGGTACCCTACTACTAATTCTGCAATTTCAATGAACCTAGGGTCTTCATGTTAATCTTCTCAAAATAATAATTAATAAAAGGTGTTCATGTTAATCTTCATTAGGTGCAATATTAATTATTAATTTGTTGTCAATCAAGCCTATTTAAAATAAAAATTATAATAGCCACGTTATAGGATATTGATTCGGGGACTTGGGGTACATATATCATATGATTCGCATGCAGATTGAGTATGAATATTTAGGTGCCAATTCTTGTCACGTAAATTATCGTTATAGATAGGTCCTTGTTATATGATACAAACGCATGAAGATTCTCTTTAGGTTATGGTGCACACATGAATTAGTTTTGGTTGTTATTCCCAATTTTCGATTAAAATATGAGAAAAATGATCGTTTGGCAACTTCATTTATGTCCCAATGACTCTAATATATTTATATTATATATTATTTTTGATAAGTTAATGAAATTAACATCTAGAAATGCTAATCACTAAAGTGTTTTATGAAAAGACAATGTCAAAATTAATGTGAAAGAAAGAAAACATTAATAATAATATTTTTGACTATTTAAGGGTGCCGGCCATTGAAATTACTCTAGAAAGCTCGTATTCCCTGATAAAATAATCTATTCCCTTTGTCCCATTTATTTCTAAACATTTTCCTTTTTTGGATGTCTCATTCAATTCTATACATCTCAAATAGTATTATAAATACAGTAAAGTTTTATAATATAAAAATTAACTATACCCACTTACATACACTACTTTCTTCCACTACATCCACTTATTACATTAAATATTAATTGGTCTAATCAATTTATCCACTTTTCTTGTTTTTTCTCACTAAATTATACATTTTATTAACCTCCGTGCCCAAATCATTTTTATAGAATTTAATGAAATAGAGGGAATATCTTCGTATGGTTTTAGAACAAATATTTTTATAAATTAAATTTTCTTCCATAAGAAATGAATTAGTCTACACAAAAGATAATGCTCGAACAAGAGAGTTCTATATCCTCACCATCTCTAATCCAACATTTTTAAATGTTAACTTCGTTGAACTAATTTCTTATTATACTGCACGATACTGTGCTGAGAAATTAAAATTTGTGCTGGTAGTTAGATCTTGACAAACTGATAAGCAATAATTAACAAATTATTTATTTGGAAAAAATTGCAAACTAAATTGTTTTAAGATATCCCACATTTAAAAAAATTTAAGTGTTCGATAAAATGACATGATATCTTCCATTTATAAAACATCTCTTTCTATATATAATAGACCAACATGGGTTTAAAATTAGTTGAGAGGAATTGAACCTAAGTTTAACCACCTACTTGTCACGCTCTAATACCACTATACCACTTAAATTTTTTCCCATGCACTTAATATGTATGTGTCGCATGAGAATAAAATTTGATATTATTATTACAACTTATAAAATGACATCATCTTTTTCATATTTATTGATTTTGTTTATGTACTATCTTATAATCCGTGCGATGCACTGTTGTTTTAAATAATAATATTATTACTTTTATTTTAAAATTTTATTAATTGAATTTGTTAAAAAAGTAAGTATGTTTGATTAAGTATACTTGAATATATATTTCATTAAACAACAATTTATAAGAATTAGATATTTGAAAAAAGA
>PHNY01245414.1:23886-46430 GCA_003724115.2 Anethum foeniculum
AAGTTGAAATTTTTAACATTTAGTTTCAAATTATAGAAATGGCATCAAAAATAGCATTGCATTGGACTTGCTCTTATTACTCGATTTTTCATTTCCGAGACGAAGCAAAACACTTGTGCATTCTCATTCATTTAGGACTTGGAGACTCTTGCAAGAATTTAAAATTTCTAAACAATTCAACATTATATACTAAATTAAATCTGAACTTGGGCTGTCAAAAAAGTTCGAAAAATCCGATATTCGTCTGAAATATTTGCATTTGTATTCGGAAAAAAGCGGATATTATCCGTATCCGAAATAAAGCGGATATTATCCGCATCCGAATCCGGAATATTCGAATCTGAAATTAGATATATATGATATTTAAATATTATATATATATATATATATAATTATATATAATTGAAAATTTATTCAATTAGCTTACATTGTTTGTGTGTATATTTATTAAATAATATATTTATACAATATACTTGTAAAAATATTATATACATATATAAAAAAATTATTTGAGTTTGATACTTTAAAGATAAAAAGTTAGATTAAAAGATAAATAAATTTAGTATGGCGTTCGCAGTTTTATTTGTTCAGAACGGAAAATATATTGTTTCGAAATAATCGTCAATACAGTAGGAGTGTCAAAAAATCCGATATCCGTCTGAAATATCTGCATTCGTATCCGAGAAAAAGCGGATATTATCCGTATCCGAAATAAAACGAATATTATCCGTATCTAAATCCGATAATTTAGAATGCGGATACGGATATAGACACATCTGTATCCGTATCCGAATTATCCGTTTGACAGCCCTAATCTGAACTAGTTGGTTAGGCTTAGGCAAGCTAAAAATAATTTACTTACGTAATGGAATATTGAACTTTGTGACAATTACTGTTAGGTGTATAAAGCTTAACTGCATTTCGTCACCCTGCGTTCTCTATGCGTCACATCACAACTGTTAATACTAAAAGTACTCAAAATGATCTTATGTGACTATCCAACACCTAAAAAATTATTCCCTCCGTGCCTGGCACCAGGCAGTATACATACACTGTTTGCACGTATTTCGAGATTCTTATAAAATGTAGTTTTATAAATTTTTTTAAAATATTTTTTTTCTCAATAAAAATTTAAACATTAAATTTTTATTCGAATTTTTTTTTTTAAAAAAAATTACAGAACTATACTTTGAATGAGCCTTAAAAAGCGTGTCTAAAGTAACGTAGAGAATTTGGGACAGAGGGAGTATTTAGTTGATGATGTCATATTTACATAAATTAAGGTTGTAGTCTATCGCCTATAAAATGCTTCGACATATATTAGATGCACAAGAGAACATCAGTCCGACACTACTTAAATTATCATTAATAAGATATTTTCAATGATAGAATATTTGAGTTGTCATTTTAAATTTTCATGTTTATATTAATATTTGAATGTCTTCAATTTTAAATAAAATTCAAATTCAAAAATTCAAATAACTTATTTAATCAAATTCAGAATTTTAAATAAAATTCAGATTACCAAAACAGGCTATTCGTTGTTTGGATCGCTCATTTATGTTAAATTAACGAAATTCAAAATTTTAACATATTCATATCTAATTCAATTAATAAATAAAGTTGAACCGTATTTACTCGTGAGTTTAACAATTAAATAAATAAATAGTAAATTTTTAATTTATAAATAATTAATAATTAAATCAAATTCATTTGTAAACGATCTCATATTTGATCTCGTGTCAAGCTGATTTTTTCTATTTTAAATAATATTTAGTCAGATTTTGCATATATCAACATAACTCGTTCTAATTGAAAACAGTTTAAATGTATATTTAAAATTAGTTTTTATCTATACTTCAATAAAACGAGTTTGTATTTAGCACGGTTTATAGCCCTAATTATTGATATCAAATATATATAAGAAAATAACATTCATTCAAACAAATATATCATAACATCTTTACAAATTAATGTCGGTAAAATTTAGTAATTTATCATAATTGATTTACTAGAATTTTTCAAAAAAATTTATAATTGTATTGTCTGATAATACTTATCGAGAAGTAGCATTCAGAGCTAAAATCCTATGTAATATAAAAATCACTAATTATTACTTATCAAAATTCAAATAACTATAAGTAAACGGGTGAACGCGAGGCTGAGCTCAAATGACTATAAGTAAACGGGAAGCCGAGCTTAACCTCGAACTCTTTTAATTAAGCTCAACTTGAATTTGTATATGAGATGAGTTCCAACATCAGATCGGACTCGTTTAGTTTAGTAAAACAAGCAGAGCCATATATACACTGAATTTAATTAGAATTCGATTGGACTAGGCTCAACTCGAACTCATTTAAAAATTTGCTATAAATTATATTTAAATTATATTAATTCTTATTTTTTAATTATTTAACCGGTAATTAAACTTTACTCGACTCTTCTATTAAACGAGCAATTTCAACTGACGTATCCTTTTTGGTAAGTAGGGCAGGTGGATGTCGACGAAACGTAGCCTTTTGAAAAATGGGCAATCCTCTTGAAAAATCGTGTTAACATAAAAATAGGTTCTTTCACATACACCAAGCGCATTGAATTTATTCGAAGACTTGGTTGAGTTTTAGATCCGCATAAAATATGAAAAGAACTACTCCCTCTTCCTAGCTACATAAAATATGAAAAGAACTACTCCCTCTTCCTAGCTAAGTTGTACACTAATTGGACATGTGTACTCTCCCTCTTCCTTTCACACAAACATGTCACAGCTGCTACATCAAGGTTTTGGTAAATAGCAACGACAATGATCACTTATTCCCACTGCTAATCACCAGCTCCCGCATCCTTATGATGCAGTGCACACACATATTTTTTTAACGAACATTTCAGGCTCAAGTCCCGTGATAAATGTGAAAATTTATAAATTTAATTTATTTTAATTGTTTACTTTTTAAAGTAGTGATGAACCTCTCCTACATACATAAAAATTACATCAATCAAAATAACATAAATTTGTATAAGTTTAAATATTAAGTAAGTGACTGACTATGTCCAAAAAATTCAAGTAGGTCATTTATTGCAAATTTGACTCAAACTCATCCTCCATTGACTGCGTTAATTATCATAGGTTACTTAGATTGCTCCAATATATCAAGTGAGTCACTGCGAAATTTTTGGTCTCTATTAAACCATTCATTACATGACGCGTTTTATTCCATTAAATAATTTAAAAAGCATTGACAGAAAAGATGAAGTAAAATTATGATGGCTAGTTGTACCTTATTGGAGTCCATTTCACACTATACCCGCCTATACATATGATTTTCAGTCAAGTTTTTAGGGTTCGCCATACCCAAAAACGTTTATTTTAACAACTATACCTGCCGATATAGCTGCAACAACACGGGTTCAAGAACTATGACACGTTCACGTAGATAACATGTCAACCACCTTAATGCAAAACTTTTATTTTAGAGCTGACTTTCAAAAAATTTAACGGCATGATACACATTTTTACTTGAGTGATTTAACTGAGACCAAAAATTTTGCGGTGACTCATTTGATATATTAGAACGTACTAAGTGACCCATATGATAATTAACTTACTTTGATCATTCCATTAAAGTTGAAAACTAAAATTACCCGGAATTAAAAAATGATAACATAGGTGGGTAAAGTTCGTTTTGAGCTTCAATATGATAACTAAAACTTGTTATTTGACTTAAGAAATCATCATGAAATTTGGCTTTGATTCTTCAAATTTTGAGATTTCGAAGAATGAAAGCCAAATTTCATAATGATTCTTGAGTCGAATATCAAATTCTAGTAACCATACTGAAGCCCAAAACGAGCTCTAAACACCTATTTTATTATTTTTCAATTTTTGAATAATTTTAATTTTTGATTTTAACAGAATGATCAAATTAAATTAATTGATGATCAATTTGAGTCAACTTTACAATGAGTGACCTACTTGAGTTTTTTGGACATTCTTAGTCACCTACCTGACACTTAACCCGATTTATATATTTTTGCGTTTATTGTGTGAACTTGGATAGTACATAGTAAAAAAACCGTTTAAATATATCCGTTCGGAATTTTATAAGCTGTTAATCTTAACTAGTAAAATATTTGAATTCAACTTCATTATCTAATAAATATACGAAAATTCAGATTTGTATCCGGAATATATGATCGATATTAGAAAAGAAGGCGTAAAGATCAACCTAAATTACAATAAAATTGATCGAATACAATGTGGAAATGTGCACCGGCCACCGGCCACGGCCCCAGCACAGAAGTCCCATAGTGTCACTATCAGGAAAATGAATGATTAATTGATAACATGCATCCACCCGTGAATGAAGATGATTATGTATCTCTCTATCTATCCAATTCTCTACACAATGATTATCCATATCCAAACGTTGAGGCATTAACATTACTTGCTTCAAACACAATCTTACAATCAACCTACCATATACATTCTGTATGCATCACTTGGTATATATGTTTAGTGCATGTCAACTAATAATAGCAACACTGTTCAAACTGAGTTAGAATTTTTAGTTGTAAGATCAACTCAAACTAATTTTTGCCAGATGAGATAAAGAGTAATAATTGGGAATATATATATGTATGATTATATGATTTGCTTTGTTGGTGATGAGTCCACCACTGACTACCCATTTTCTAAAATGGTGTGTGTGTGAAATGAATACTAGTACTACTACAAATGCACAGGTTAGTGCACTGTCTCTGTCAGTTCACGATTTATGAAGATATGTTTGATTTTTTGCATTTCTTAATTTTCTAGGTGCAATGTTGATCAACTATTTTATTTTCTTATATTTCAGAAGACACGATATCTTTTTTTTTCTTTCAATAACGGTGCAAGAGGTTCGTACTATAATATGTGTGTAGTCTTTGTTCAATACTGATAAGAAATAGGTTACCAATTCTAGAAGTAGTTGGTAAGAAAAAAAAATAGTTCTTATGTTACCAAATAATTTTTCGAGTTAAAATAAAATTAATAATTCTTCACATTAATATCGATATTCGAGTCAAAATATCGAAATATAATAATTTAGGATGATTTTTTTTTTTTAATAATTCGGTGTCCGGGCCAGCTTGCACGCACCTCGACTAATCCGGAGGGCATACTAGCACACTCATACCCCGAGCATGGTAGCCCACTTAATCCCGGAGCGCCCAGGGAATCGAATCCGTGACCTTAAGATTGCGAGCCTTAAGCGTCACAAGCCGACCATCTGAGACAACCCTATGGGAGTATAATTTAGGATGATTTGTTACGCGATACAGTGACAGGTTTTAATAGATAACGAAATACTAGTTAGCAATAATTTTAACGAATATTGCAATCTCACATGTGAAGAACAAATATACTACTCCCTTCGTCCCATTAATATTGGTCACCATTCTAAATTCACGTATTTAGCAATCAAGAAAAAAGTTACCTAATTTAACCTCAAATGTTACTATATTTAGAAAAACTTAACATATTTAATTTTTTATTTACTTTAATATGAAAATTTGGTCAATACTTTTAGGACAGACGAGAAAGGAAATGTGGCAGATATAAACGGGACGGAGGATGTAGCAGCTAACAATAACTGTGAGACGAGTCATTTTTTCATTTTTCTTCAAAATTGAACCAAAAAAAAAAAAAAAAATCATCACTCACTAGAGTGCTGCATAATATTGAAATAACTTTATTGTCTAGTGACCACGTTTCAATAACATTTTTCTGGACAGCAGCTTTAATAAAAGTGAAAAACTGACCAGTTTTGCTAGTCAAGAATCAAAATTGTATTGGAGTAATGGTGCAAGTTTGGGCCACTTGAAAAGACAGGTTGAATGATGGTCCATGATTGTAGTGGTTTAGGCAACAATACTTGTCCGTGTACCATTATTTTACATTCATTCATTTCAACCTTTCCTTATCTATAATATTTTACGGTTCTTCTAACGTGGTGTTTATGAATATATAGTAATAATAATATAATAGTAATTTAAATCACAAATTTTAATTAACTTAACTCTCATTAATAATTGATTAAGATGGATTTTATGTCTTAATACTTTCACAAATTAAATTTACTTAATTTATAAAAAAATAATTATTAATGTGTGATTATGAGTTCACACTAGAAAAATTCTTTATATTATATTTCAGGGCACAGAAATTGTTGCTAGAAATGAAAATCAGGAACAAAATAAAGTGCTCAAGAATGAAATAAATTAAAGTGAAAATAATATAAAATATCAAAAGATTAAGGAGTTCAATAATATAAGAGGATAGATTATCATTACATTACTAACCTAAATATTAACATATAAAATTAAATTTTCGATTTTCATTAACGAATCTTATCAACAAAAAATCAAACAGAAACGAAAATAATTTCACTCGATAAATTTTAATAGGGGAGCATATATTTCCTCTTACACTCTTTACTTTTCACCCTGATACTTCTGGTTATCATGAATGTTATAATTGTGATCAGCCAATTTTAATGTTAAAACTGTGACTGCTCATCATATTAATCTGCTGCATGCCAAACTAAAATAAACTTCAACAACAATGAATGTATGATGTTACTTGTTTTATATATTTTTTAAGTCATGCAATGTGTTTCAAATTGAGAGAGGTGAGATATGGAAGAAAATTAATTATTAGGATTTTATATTTTATAAATGCAGATTAATATTTTCATCAACAGAGATGATAAAGCTTAAAGTGATTTTTTGTGATCAGTATAATCCCCAGAGATAAGTTTAAAGTTATTTTTTGTGATCAGCAGAATCCCCAGAGATATGTTAGTTTAAGTTGAGTGGTTCTATTTAGGGTAGTTTCTCGTTATCTTCATTTTTAATTTCAGAATATTTGTATTCAGTTAGTTAAGCAATCCGGAAACAAAGCGGCTAATTATATAGCTCGTTTATTTGTTTTTCAACCTGGTTACATGATCAGTTGGGGGTTGTCCCGATTGAGTGTGTTTCAAAGTATTGATGAGATCTGCTATAAATTTGGCAAAAAAAAAAAAAAATGAGATGAGTGGTTTTATTTAGGGTAGTTTCTCGTGAATGGTTTGAATTAAGTAAGTTAATGATCTAATTAAATAATGACGGGAGATATGTTAAATAATGATTGGAGATATGTTAAATAATATCGTGTACATTATATAAATATTTTATAAAATGTTCAATGCTAGTATTGATTTTTGAATGTACGTTTAAAACTATTACTTATTTAAGAATCTATTAATTTTCTTGAAACTCTGAAAGTTAGTTTCTTCAAAAGTTCAAAAATAAAAAATTTAGAATAAAGTAGAGTTCTCGTTTACAACTTTTGAAAACATAACCAAATCCTTTCGGATTAAAACTAATCATATAATTTATCTTTTTAGGTCAATAACTGTAACAAGTCGTAAGGATGTGAAAGAAAAATAAAGGATGAACTAAATTTCCATTTCAGTGCAACAGATATCAAATTTCATTAGGCAAACTATACAGCACAGATATTGACACAATTCGACTGTAAACAAATTGTATACAGGGATGGTTTATGATATAATAATAGTGAAGTTCTGAACTAAGCTCTGAGAGCAAGCAGACCACTGTTAGCTCCTCATTTCCTTTCTTGATATAAAAGAATGCCTAGAGGCTTTTGCTAGGAGGATTTTCATATCATGTTTCGAATGTTTCTCCAGCCATGTAGTTTTTGCGAACCATCCGTCTGTAATCTGCAACAAAAGTTATATCCCTTCATTTGGATAAGTAACATATGCCAGCATTCATACAAAAGAACAATATTTAGATAGTTATACAAGCCCGAGTCAAGGACGGCCCTGAGTTTTGAGATGTCCTATGCCATCTCAAAAATCTGCCCCCTAATTTTTTCAACAGAAAAAGTATATCCTTATTTATAAAAGCGTAAAGAAAACAATGCAATAGGATCAAGAAGTGGTAAAGATGAATTGAAAAGGTACTAAACTCTCTTTACAGGATAATCATAAGAAAATCATTGAAGTAATTTGATTACCTATCAAAACAAATGATAAATCACTACCTAAACATCATCTTCCTCGCATTTTTGTTGGCAAAATCTTTAACCAAGCCTTTAAATTAAAATTTGGTAGCATTTCCATCTCGATAGATCATGTAACCAACCTATTAAACCATTCTTGTGACATACTAGAACAAAGGTACAACCGAATAACTTCAAATCTGAAAGCTCCATTTTTTTCATTTCTAAGTTATTCTCTAGCGTTATTTTTCTAAAAAAATTGCCCCTGAATGATGGATGCCCCATGGGATGACTTGTATTGCTTGCCCTCAGGGTCGGCCCTGGCCCAAGTCATATTTTCATATACCCCGCTGCATGCATTGTGTGTGTATCCTTGTCAACAAATTTGATGTAAAACTTTAACAAGGTGGACCGCCTGAGGTTTAGAAAAGACATGTACCCAGAGGGTTGAAGTAGAAATATTATTTGGCTGGCCAAAATGGCATCCTATTGTTATTTCTGCAACCTAATGACAGATTCATGTGAGAAGATACAAAATCTACAACTGCATATGTTTAGTTCTGGTTCGCTTAACTATGCTCAAAACACTTTAAGAAAAATTTATATGGCCCATTAAGTAGACAAGGCGAGATGATCCTTCAACGTTGACATACAAGGAAATGACAGGTCTATTCCTTTGTATGTACTCCTTGGTATGAGATGAATGCGTTATAAATGCTAGCACTTAACAGTGACAACTACAGTAACAGCACTGCTTGAAATGTACTCAATACAGAAAAGGTATTACAAAATATACCACATTATATTAGAACCTTAGAACTTCTACAGTATGTAATATTATATTTTATTATTATTTACATCTTAGCATATTTAATTTTTGCAAACATATTAATAAGAATGAGAGAAATATATCACACTAAAAAATAAGATATTTTTAAAAAATAGTATGTATTTTGTAAAAAAACACGATAATCTACAGAACACCATTTTCCATAATTTACAAAAAATAAAAAGATTTTCGTGTACTGCATTAGAAGTTAGAACAACACTCATCCTATACTCCTATAATGCAGCAGAGTGAATAAATATGAGACCTTGATTAGATACACATCCAAGGCTAACATTAGTTTTAACTTCATAGTTCTAAATTAGAATAAAATTCTAATGTTAACCTAACCCTTTATATGTAGATAAACCTATAAAGAGTGCATCCGACACTGAAGTACGTGTCAAATGATAAATTCTTATTTCTTTAATTGCATTAGACGGCTGAATATTTTAAGGCCTATCTGGATTCTTAAACCTGTATACTTGTGTTGCAGCTATAGTACATATTGACATACCTTCTTGGTTGTTCCAAAGTGCAGCAGCTGAGCTGTTAAGAGGACTATCAATATTGGGCTCTGCAAGAGAAAATTACAAAATTGTAAGAGAGCTAGCTTAGAAGGTTTTTAAAATTTTTGTATTCATTTCACAAACCTCCTAATAGACTTTGAATGGACAAAAGAATGGTCCTACAATCATAAGCAGATGACCACTTGTCCTGCAAAGAAAAATACAATGTTAGCTTCCCCTTCACTTGATGGTTTATCATTGTTCTTATGCAGTCTTTCAGCGGGCAAGATACAATCTGTTCCCTTAACAACTCATCAGTCATCAAGTACAAGTTCAGTTTTAAAATTATTTTTTCTAGAACTAAAATAAGGTAATAAAGATAGTTAATTACCTTATGTTGGCTTATACGGACTATGGCGAAGATACCTACTGACTAAAGCTCTGAAAAAGGTCATAAGACATAACTCATTTATAGGTAATGATGGTTCCCTCGCAAAGGGTAATTAGCCACTTCCTTCTTTCCTTTATCTTATTACAATTTCAAATGTTTTTACCAACATTTCTCCAACTGTAATTTCAAATGAAGTTGTCAACAGTTTTTCTGTCTTTAGTTTATATAAGTTGCAACTGGTAGAAATGAAGGGAAGTAGTGCAGAAGCTTTGGCTCCCTAAACATTAAATGAATAAAAAAGGGGTACTGACTACTGCTGCAATGGGCTATGCCATCCAAAACAACTGAAACTTGTATAATTCATAATCTTTGTAGGCAAGTAAAGGCTCACCCCTTTGGCAAAAAATATGTCGTGGAAACTATAAATAACCCGGAGACGGTTCTTACCCCTCATGCACAATACACACACACATACGTGTGTGTGTGTGTGTATATATATATACACACACACACACACATATATGTATATGTATATATAACCTGGAGACATCAATACCCCAAAGACTATATAATCCCTTGACTGTTTATTAATGGTACTTTTTCTTCTCTTTTTGCTGAGTTATTATTTGCACTGACCACCTATACTTTATTTTGAGGATTGTTATATCTTATAATCTCACCAGGCATTATTATCCCATGAATATGAATAAAAAAAATGATTAAATTTTCTTCTAAAAAATAACTTAAAGATGAAGCACAATAGTTATGACATTCTGTTTGTTTCATGGAGTTGTAATCCCCGAAATATGCCCTATATGCTTTATTCTTAAATACACTTGTCAAGTAAACGATAGACTAAATTTAAGTCACTTTTTCATTTCCTATTGGATTAATGATAGTATTAAATAGTAAATGAATAAAGTGACTGCAAATTGAAAATTACTATAGTTCCCCACATTTGATTAATGGGAAAACATAGCCAAGACTTGTCACGTGCTCTACCTGTGCTACTCAATTATGGCTGACAAACAAGATCAATACCTGAAGGATGTCTAGGCAAATATTCCCATACTGATCAACATTTGGATGAAAGCACATTGTCTCAAACTTCACTTGGGGAGGCTTGAAAGGATAGTCAATGGGAAATCGCAAAGAAAGCTTGTAAGATAAACCCTCATACATAGTTCCTCTACCACCTTCAATGGTACCAATCCAAGTAAAGATGCTCTCCCCTTCAGGGAAAGCAGATACTCCAACATCACTGCTCATCTGTATGTGATAAAAGAAGTTATCAGTTGCCTAAAAAAAGAACTTCTTAAAAAACGCCAAAAACAAAATATGTATAGTGCTATGCCAGAACTTACATATCAAAATGATAAATGTGGATATAAATCAGAAAAAAGCAACCACTTGACATCACGCAAGAATTGAGAATTATTGATTATGATATTGTTCAATTAAAGTAATAATTCAAACTTATGCAAACTATCAAGTATGTAAAGTAGAAGCTTCTACATAGTAAGTACAGTATTAACTTGAAAACAGAACAAAACAAGACTATGATGCAGGGACCTACAAATACATTTCAGTCTTTCCATATCTGTCAAAGTTAATTTTACTACCTATATAAAAGAAGCAAAACTTTTACAGTCTAGTTGCAAGCTATTAAGGGAAATAAACCAAGTAAACACTAAGCTGTATACTTAAAGCACAAGTCAACCTAAATTTAGACTATTGTTTATTAGTTCAAAAACAGTCAAGATGAAGGGATACTAAAGAAAGTAACATCACGTCTTTTTAGTATAAGTAATGATAATCGTTCGAAATTCCCATCAAATCACTTCCACCCCCCAACCTGTATTTGTTACAGCAACATCCGATTCTTATTTATTTCATGTATCCCATGACTAAGACGGGGTAAAGATATGTTTTGTATCAAAAAAACTCCCTTGGCATATTTCTAATCTTCAAGGAGATTAGTTAACTCTCCTCGGACACTTGTAGAACTTTAGGTATTAAAACAGATACATCAATGCCAGTTGTTTTAAGATCAGTCGACTTTCTTAACATCACAGGAAATATCTTGGTGCAGTACCATTGTTTTACGACACTTTCCAGATTCTAACACACCTGGGAGATCTTTATATTAAGCCAAATTCTTCATCTATCTCTTTTTACCCAAATCCCAGATTTTATAGACATCATTACCGGATATCCAATTGTAGTCTGCAGAGAGGTCTTGTTTTTCTCTTTCATGCACACTAGGTTTACAGAAAGATAACATAAAAAAAGTTGAAAAGTCAAGATATATATTCAAGTGGTCCATAAACTTCTCCTAAACAAAGAATACAAGGTAACACGTGGAGATCCTTGTACAGTATTTCAGCTAATATATGGCAGTTTGTTTGTGCAAGAACTATATGATGTCCCAAACTACAGAGTACAGACTCTTTTCTGTCAAAATGTAGAGTTGTAGACATAAAAAATGTGTCCTGTAATATATATATAAGCGGGCCAAGGCTAATGTTGTAGCTGATTCCGGAAATTATTCAGAAATTAACAAATCTGACAAAACAAAATAAGACCTACTCGAGTAGGTCATACAATTAACACGTGGATGACGAGTTGACGACCTTGTCTAGATTTTCTAATAATATTTCACAAATAACATAATAACAACGTGAAATGATAATGTTTAGAATTTAGATCACAGCAACACAAAAAGTCACGAGGCCTACGTGTATGATATCTCAAGTATCTCAAAATAATATAAAAACATTCAAAAGTAAAGATTTTTTTTGTTATTTTTATTTCCATTTTCTTAGGTACCAAAAAATTTTGAAACAAAATATGACACATTCAAACAACAGTACAGATTTCTTATAATAACTGATGCTTTTTCACTACCATAAACTAAATCATGAGAAAGTTTAATTATAAATTTTATTAATTTATTCTAAAAATAGTTCTTGATAAACAAACTGAAACAACGGGAATAATTGAAAAACCTACCAAAGCACAAACAAAAAAATATGACTAGCTAGTTTGTAGAAATTCCTCGGTCATTTGGACACAACACAAATCTTTCTTTTTTTACGAACACAATTCAATTCTATTATTTTATGTACAATAATCAGACGCCTTGTACAAATTAAGAAACAAAAACACAACAGGAAGTAAAGAAGACATGACCTAGATAGTTGCACCTGAAAAGCTGAAGTTTCCTAATGAGGAAAAGCTCTTTTAACCACAATCCTTAAAGAATAAACCTGGCCGTTTTGACGTAGTACAAGTAATCCAGACTTTTATAGTTTGTTGTTACATATATTTTATACGTTCCTCGTAACTGAATTTTCCTAGGTGGAATAAAGTTTGAAATCCCCATCAATCTAATTACGAACATGTTCGACGGCCTAGTTTCTTATATCAAAAAAATTCCTTTTTTACCATTGTGGGTGTAAAATACACGCATGCATTCACTTCCCCAACTTCGACGTCTGGGATGATACCGACAACTCCGTTTATGGCCCCAGCAACCGGTTCGCTAAACAATCCAGACTTAAAATAGTCAGCTCTATCTAACTTTCAGGTTTACCGCAATTCTACATTAAACAAAGGCAAGAGCATCGATCATGCCCGCATTCATAAAAGCTTACAACTAACAAGTCACAGTTCACAGTACCCACTAGATTATAAGTTTCTGCTTGTACACGCCAACAACCAATTGACATGTTTAGCACTGGGGCTTAAACACTACATGTTCATTAAAATTAGTAATAAGTAAAGATGAAATTGCCAGAATGCTAACGCCATCCAATTTTAGAGTTTGTTTGAATAATAAATAAATGCAGAATTACACGTGTCCTTACTAATTTTGTCTTATCTAAAAGTAAATAAATATTCAACGAAAGAACTATTACAAGAAAAAAAAAATCGGTCCAAAAACCAAACCCGAACATAACCGAATTCCTTTTATCTTGTATTTACCCGACTATATAGACAATTAAACAAAAATCATTTCTGTTATAATCTAAAAAAAACACAAGTTACATATATCCTATATCCTACAAGGAACTAAACTAGAGGGGCTCACTCGACTCCATTCAAATACCAAACAGCTTCTAATTGTAACATTTTTCCGACACATGTCAGAACCAATCAGAACCTTTACATTACTACAAAGTTTAATAACCAATTACAATCACTGTATACTTACGCAATTCTAATTAACTTAAACATTTATGGAAATTTCAAAACCAAACAAAGAAATCACATTTCACAACAAAACAAATAAACGCATCAAAAATATATAAACACGTATACACATACATACCATGAGAGACATGAGCTCCTTTTGTAACCTACACAAGTTGAAAATTACAAAAAAAAATAAATTAATCAACAAAATTATCATAAAAATGCAAAATTAGGGCAAAATATATATGTAAGTATACCTCTGAGTAACGGAATTGGTATCGACGGAATTAATCGGAGCCTTGCCTTGTTTGGACGGAGATTGTTGATGACGACGGTGCTGATCGTCTCTGTCGTTACGAACCTCCATTATTCGCTCCGATTATATATATGTTTTCCGGCGATTATATGTATGTGTTATTGTGTTTGGTGAAGAGAGAGACAAGTGACAGCAGATAATGAGGAGGAGAGTATTGTAAAATGTGATACTAGTAATAATAGTATAATAATTGTGTGGGTTTTGTAATTATTGATGATTGTGATTTGAGTGGAGATAGTGTATGTATGTACATAAAAGTGACAGATATAGGAGAATAATTAAGTAATGGTTGTGTGAGTAGTGTCCATGTCAAATGTGGAATATGTTGGTTGTGTGAGTAGTGTCCATGTCAAATGTGGAATATGTTTGATTCAGTCCATTTCTACATTGAATTCAGGCTAACAAAGATGGAAAATGTAACTTGTGGTGTGCAGTCTGCTGCTCCTGTTTTTTACTCTCTCCGTGCCACAATAGTAGTCTCTTTAAAAAAAAAAAAATTCTCATAATACATGTTCACTTTTCATTTTCAATGCAAATATAAAAAGACATTATTCCAAAATTAGCCTTCTTGAAAGTTGTATAACATTTAATGAGGGTTGAGTAAGAGTCTACATTCATTTATGAGGGGTATAAGTGGAAAAACATTACTCCCTCCGTCCCCCTTGAGATGTATACATTCACTGTTTGCATGCATTTCGAGGCTCCTATAAAAGGTAGTTCCATAACTTTTTTTAAATTTTTTTTTTTCTGAATAAAAGTTTAATGTCTAAACTTTTATTCAGAAATTTTTTTTTTAAAAATTATGGAACTATGCTTAAAACGAGTCTTAAAAAGCGTGTCAAAAAGTAATGTATAGAATTCAGGGGGACAGAGGGAGTATCAATTTAATGATTTCTTAATATGCGTAATTTTTCCAAAAAGGACTTGTATTGTGGGACGGAGGGAGTAACATTACAATCAGATTAGGCTGTTTGTATTATCTGAAACGGTTTTTCTGCTGTAGTGCCATGTACCGTTGGCACGCATAACACCCAAATTTATAAATTTGGGTTATTTTAATTGATGTAGATTTTGTGCATGTAGTGGGTCTATCACTATTTAAAGAAGAAATTAATCAAAATGACTTAAAATTATAAATTTACGCGCTTATTGTGTGCCCATGGGCATACGGTAGAAAACAATCAATATACTTATATAAAGGAGAAGACGAAGTCGTTTACACTACATCATAGATTGGCTATGGTAACGCCCTTCTATAAATTTGCTTAAAAATCGTTGCTCTATCTAGACAAGTTTTGACAATTTTATATTTATTGTAATACTTTTTAAAATTGTTACAATTGAGTTTAATTTTTGTAAAAATTGAATTATTCGGCAACAAATTTAGAACAACGTGCAATTAATCTCAAATTTTTGGATCAATTTTTTTCCCGAGTCTTTAAAAGAAGCGAGTTTTCAATTTTATTGTGTTTGGGCTTTCAAAAATAAGCGGCTAAGTATATACTTTTTGTAGAAAGACACAAGTATAGTACTACACACAATAGTCAAGTTTCAAGAACACTCGAGCTTGAAGAAGCTCGAAGAAGGTATGTTCTTCCCCAAATAGATTTTAAAATCTGCTTTAACTAGTTATAAGCAGATTATTAAATCGAAAGGCGTGTTTCAATTAGGGTTTATTTGTTAATTAATAATATTTTTAAATCGATCTATAGGGTTATATTTTTGTTTGTATATGTTAATTAGGGCTTTTAAATTTAGATTTTGTTTAAGTTGAATTTTAGAATTAGGGCTTCGATTGTGATTTTAAATTAGGTATTTTGTTGTTAGTTTGTGTTTGTAAGCCTTTAATTTGGGAATTTGTTCATGTTTGTTGTGTTATATGCTTTTAAATTTGGAAAATTGTTTGTGTGCCCTCTGTTATTATCTGGGATTGAATTTAGTTATGCTCTGTTAGTTGTTATAGAGATATCATTTGTATACTATTTGTTATTTGGGATTGAATCAATATTCAGCTATCATCCTATATGAAGCTCGTGAGAGAAGTATAAACACGTAAGGAGCTTTTTATCTTGCTCGTTTAAGTCGTTTGTACTTCAATCTATAAATCGTGAAACTAATCTATTATATACATCTCTTCAGGGATATATTGCTAGGGTTTATGAAAAGATTGATCAAGTTGTGAGCTTCCAACTTGAAGGTCTTGATTACCTCAGCTACCCTTGACGTTGAAAAAGTGTCAAAGTTCTTATGTGATTGCCCCATCCTCAATGTTTCAGGGTAATTATTTTTTATAGAACTTTTATACAGCTCAGAGCGTCCACAAATTTATCTTGAGTCTTGTCTAAGAGTCACAATTGCTATGTGTTGATTACTATATGATATTCATTTTCCAATCATTATTTATGCATTTGTATAAATAAATCGTACCAGATATACACGTCCGGGAGCCAGAAGACGATATCTTGATATTAGGTAAAACTTTATGATCTATGTTCTTCCATAAAAACAATTTCGTGTATCGGGGTATTCAAAGAATACTGCAACATTCCCTTTTAAATCATTGTTTTTTCTTGACATTTAATAGGATGATATAGAAAAGTTTTACCTCTTCATGGATCCTTGTGACCTGAGATTCAGGTAATTCATATATGTTTTTTTAAAATTATTGGCAAGTTACCTCAGCTATAGTATATGTCTGGAAAGAGTGTATGCACTGTTACCTCAGACAACCTTATAATATAATGGCCCTGTGTTTCTTGTCTTGTACTTGTTAAGTTTGAAATCATTATTTGCTTTCTTGTTTTTGTTTTTCTACGTAACTCATTCACTATCTTGGTCTGGAAGGCACATAGTGTTGTGTGTTTCGATATAGAAGATACATATGGATCCTTTCTCTACTGCAAGTGTTCTGTTCTTCTGCAGACTGGGGTTCTTTTTTTAATGTGGGGATTAGTTTACCATCTTTTTGCTTGTGCGAAAGTGAAACCAGGTCATGGGTACTTTTCTTGTTTTTCTTAAATAAAATTTAAATTTTATTTTATGTTTCAATCTCCATCTTTTCTAATTGTATTACTTTAGTTTCTTTATTTGTGAAGAATCTATAAATGAAACCAGGCCATGGGTACTCTGCCTCCTTCTAAATCAAATTTAGATTTTAGTTTATGTTTCAGTCACCGAATTTTGAAATTATTTTTACTCCATTTTATTTACTTGTAAAGAATCTATATCTATGAGATCATGTTCAATATAAAACAATTTAATGTCCTCAAACTGGTTGCAGGGACCAGATTGATTAATTGTGACTTTAGCTTCAAATTGCATTAGCAGTTTTTCAGAACATTTTCCCAAAACTCAAAATTATTAAAAACTGCCCATTTGCTATAGCAGCTTAGATAACATGCAGAGGTCTCTTCACGCAGAAATATATAAACAGTAGCTACATCCCCTTTCCATACTCCCTTAGGGTGGCAATATGTGTCGTGTTCTTAAACATGTCATATACTCGCTTCCTGTTGTTATAGAACTTATTGAAATTTGATAAAATGAATTAGAAGATTTAATTTCTTTATTAAGAAAAACAAGTCATTCCGGAGTAATAGAATCAGTTTGCCATCAATTTTATCAGCTTGCATTCCTAAACATGGAATAGGGATACTGGTCTAGGATGAGGGTGAAAGAAACCAGGCTAGCATGCAAGCTATTAACCTAGTAATTAGCCATTATTGTTGGAATCTTTGTAACATGCCCTGGCTTTACTAAACAATTTTAGTTAACAAAATATAAAAGGTTTTTGAATTACCACTTCTAATTTTCTAATAAAATTATCGAACTTCTGGTTGAAAATTTCAGTTAAGCTAATATTGGAGTATTCATATGCTTATAATATTGCGGTATATATAGAAGTCTTGGTTCTCATATTTCAAAGGTGATTCTTAGCTGTATCATTCTTTAGCAATCAGAGCATATGTTTAGGACACAGCATGATACTTCTATTTCGAGCAATCAGACATCCTCTGATTATCCACAATCTCAATGCAGTCAGCAACAACATGTATAACAATTTTAGCAGCATCAGACATCCAATGTTCCGGCAATGTCTCACAGAAAGCTTTGGACTATTGCACCTGGGATCAACAGCATCTGAATACTAGTACATAAGAGAATGGAGATGCTAACCCTCAGAAACGTCTTTAAGCTACCTTACAGTTAGAAGCAGCTCTTCTTCAGCAAATTCAGCAAGGTAAACAGAACTAGAGGGATGCTTCATGCTTGCTCGTTGGAATTATTACAATCGAGTTCAATCTTCTCTAATCAGTAACAATCTGCTGTTGCTTTGGATATTTTACTTTAAGACAAGTCGGAGCCCTCTACTTTCTAGTTCGTAGAATGTAGATATGATATTTTCTGGTAAAATTTTCTTCTGCAAGTCCTTTATTAAATTTCAGAGGTTCAGACTAGTTGAAGGTCTGAACATAAGGTTTGTTTATTGATAGTCAGTGCTCTGTTTAAAATCTTGTCTTTGGTGTAACATCGTGCTTAATAAAAACAGATAACATAAAGATTTATCTCATCTTTCTAAGAAAAAACAAACGTCAATCTGGCCATTAGTCAAATAATTATTTATTGCATCCAGGTTGATGGAGATGACGACGATGAAGATGATGATGAGATCGATTCATATGGAGATGAAGCTACCAGTTGATCCTTCATTTGTCTTCTCAACTTAGTTTTAATTTATCTCTATCTAGAATGTGTACTTTTGTTTAAATTATGCCTTGAACTAAATGGCTAATTTATGTATACGCCTTAGATTTGGAATGCTTTCTAAGATTATATTGTAATGTACCACTTCTGGATTGCTCGATACTTGATGCTTGGATTTGGATTGTAAATTGACAGTTGAAATTTGTGGTTTATATGCCTGGCTAGTTATATATATACATCAAGGATATTTTTAATTTTTCTTTTTTAAAAAATGTTGTTATTTCATCGAATTATGTTGCTAAAAAGTTACAAAAGTATTGCAATAGGGTTGAAATCATTGCAGTATCTTGGTTAAAATCATTGCATTAGTCTAATTTTGTTGCCTAAAAGTCATTAAAAAGATACGAATTTAAGCAAATGCAATACTATTTAGGCGTTGCTGTAGACCGAAATTTGTTGCTATATCGATTTATTGCAATGAATTAACTTCGTTGCTATATGGTGCTATATTTGTTGCTAAATCGACCAATTGCAACGCACTCAGGTGCAACGCCCAAATTTTGCACATTTGTTGCCATAGATTCTATTGCAACAAATATGGCACTTAAGGCAATATTTTCTCGACGTTGCTATAAGCAATCTATGGTGTAGTGTTATGTGACGCCTCTCATATCGTCCCGTTCTATTTTTCGAATTTTCTCAATTTTTTGAATTAAAAATCAATATACTTATATAAAGGAGAAGACGGAGTCGTTTATGTGGCGCCTCTCAAATCGTCTCGTTCTATTTTTCGAATTTTCTCAATTTTTTGAATTAAAAATTATTAAAAACTACAATTACCTAAATTATAGCTGATAAGATAAGTCAGAATCGGAATTTATCTCTTACATTAGAAGAGGCCAAGTCATATAATTCTACAAGGGAGCAAATCTCGCGTTTTTGTGGCGCCTCTCATAAATAAATAGAGAAAATTTTAATTACCTTATATTCTCCTAAAATTCCTCTTTTATCAAATTATCTTCTTATTATATTATTCTAAAATTTATCTCTAAAATTTCTCTACCATATTATTTTTTTTTCACACTTTAAAGTCAAAAGTTAATTACCTTATTTTCTCTTAAACTTTCTCCTTAACTCAAATTACCATGTTATAATTTTCTTAAAATTTTTCATTCGGATTATTATTCTCTAAAACTTTCTTTTCAAGTCAAAGTTCTTATCTTAATACTCTCCTAAATTTCAAGTCCTAAAATATGGTTTAAAAAGAAAATAAATATCTTATATATACATAAAAAAGAGCAAATTGTTAGCTAGAATTTTCATTAGCGCTTGTATTTCAAATATGTATTATTTGATTGATTTTATGATTTTCAAATGCAGCCTTTTGCCCAGGATGAAGGAAGGATGTTGTTAATCGGTTAGTTTTAGAGGTTCGTTTATTTATTGAGGCTATTTAATTATAAATGTATTATTTGATATTTAAATTTAAGTACTTTATGTTTGTTACTTCTATTAGCACTTGTGTTTCAAACTTTATTATGCATATTATGGTAGTTTTGTCGCTATTTGTTTTGTTAAGCATTTAAGTATATGCTATTGTTTGATTGGTTTAATGATTTCAGAATGCTTGATTGATTTTATGATACTAGAACGCAGCCTTTTATCGGGGAAAAATTGAGGATGTTATGGATCACGTAGTTTTAGAGTTGATTGATTTTTATAATTTTAGAAGGCAGCCTTTTGTCCGGTAAGAACGGAGGATGCTGTGGATCTGTTAGTTTTAGAGATTCGTTTCATCAATGAGGCTATTTAATTGCAAAAGGTATTATTTGATATTTAAATTTAAGTAATTTATGTTTGTTATTTTATACTAAATATAGTCGAAAGATATATTAAAATGGAGGATGTTATGGATCAGGTAGTTTTAGAGTTGATTGATTTTATAATTTTAGAAGGCAACCTTTTGTTCGGTAAGAATGGAGGATGCTGTGGATCAGTTAGTTTTAGAGATTCGTTTCATCAATGAGGCTATTTAATTACAAAAGGTATTATTTGATATTTAAATTTAAGTAATTTATGTTTGTTATTTTATATTAAATATAGTTGAAATATATATTAAAAGCTATTGCATTATTATATTTATAAACTTTTTTTAAAATATTACTATATTGCCGCTGCGAAGCGCGGCTTATTTCCTAGTTCGTATATGAAAATACAAGTAGATTTTTTAACACGTACCATCGTTCCCATTTTAACTGATCCTTAATATCATATGATTTTTTAATTTAATTTGAATTAAAAATTTTAATATCATTTCTTTAATTTTATTTTGAATTGGTAGTCCGTTTTAGTTGAAAAAGATAATCGGTAGGTTATTAATAATTATAATATTATTATTTTATTTTATTAAAATAAAACTGTCCGTGCTATGATGGGAAAAGAAGGGTTGTTAGAAAAAATAAAAAAGATAATATGTTTTAGATGAAAAAAGGTAATTGATTAGTTATTAATAATTTTATTATTATTATTCTACTTTATTAAATGAAATTCCAGCGATATTTTTGGAAAAAAAGATATTTTAGTTGTCCGTAATATTTTTGGAAAAGAGAAACATTTTAATTGACCGCGATATGAAAAAATGTAATTGGTTAGTTATTAATAGTTATATTATTATTTTATTTATTTTTTTTTTTTGAAAACTTATTATTTTATTATTATTATTATTATTATTACTATTATTATTATTATTATTATTCTACTTTATTAAATAGATTTTTCCGTGATATTTTTAAAAAAAAGAGATATTTTACTTCCCTCTAATATTTTTGGAAAGGAGATGTTTTAGTTATCCGTGATATTTTTGAAAATGAGATGTTTTAAATGGATAAAAATAGAAAATGTAACATGTTTTAGTTGAAAAATGTAATTCCTAGCACTATATATAACATAAAAGATCTTGGTATAGTTGGGGTCTGATGTTATATTTCAATTGTTGTACAGTTGGAGATTGTTTATTAGTAAACAGGTTATTTTTATTGAGATTTCAGCGTGACGACAAAATCCTCTAACACCGGATTTGGGGCGTTACATTAGACATATATATTTATTATATTTATTCAAAATGATCAATTATTAAATAGGATAGAAGGGGTTGTTAAAAAAAATTAAAACGATAATATATTATAGCTGGAAAAAGGTAATTGGTTAGCTATTAATAATTATATTATTATTGTTATTATTATTATACTTTATTAAATAGACTTCCGGTGATATTTTTGAAAATGAGAGATATTTTAGTTGCCCATGATATTTTTGTAAATGAGATATTGATATGGATAAAAAGTAAATAAAATAAAGTCCTAAAGACATAATTAATGTTGCATTAATTATGTAGGAAAGTTTATGCTTAAGGCCCGTTCACGAACACTAACAGTGTTGGTCATGTCGTAGGCCCAGTCACGAACACGAACGAACTTGGTCATGTCCAAGGCCCATCACGAACATGGATGGAGCAGTCCATGTCGTGGGATTGTCAACGTGACCCGAATTCGATG